>OY726530.1:6961008-7158940 GCA_963383655.1 Bathymodiolus septemdierum | reverse complement strand
TTGAGAGAGATCAGCCAATTCTAGATAGAGACGACCTAAAGTATCCATAGTGAAGACTTCATTCAGTCATGAAACCCTTTGTGTAAGCAGTTTGAGAGAGATCAGCCAATTCTAGATAGAGACGACCTAAAGTATCATAGTGAAGACTTCATTCAGTCATGAAACCCCTTTGTGTAAGCAGTTTGAGAGAGATCAGCCAATTCTAGATAGAGACGACCTAAAGTATCCATAGTGAAGACTTCATTCAGTCATGAACCCTTTGTGTAAGCAGTTTGAGAGAGATCAGCCAATTCTAGATAGAGACGACCTAAAGTATCCATAGTGAAGACTTCATTCAGTCATGAAACCCTTTGTGTAAGCAGTTTGAGAGAGATCAGCCAATTCTAGATAGAGACGACCTAAAGTATCCATAGTGAAGACTTCATTCAGTCATGAAACCCTTTGTGTAAGCAGTTTGAGAGAGATCAGCCAATTCTAGATAGAGACGACCTAAAGTATCCATAGTGAAGACTTCATTCAGTCATGAAACCCTTTGTGTAAGCAGTTTGAGAGAGATCAGCCAATTCTAGATAGTGACGACCTAAAGTATCCATAGTGAAGACTTCATTCAGTCATGAACCCCTTTGTGTAAGCAGTTTGAGAGAGATCAGCCAATTCTAGATAGAGACGACCTAAAGTATCCATAGTGAAGACTTCATTCAGTCATGAAACCCTTTGTGTAAGCAGTTTGAGAGAGATCAGCCAATTCTAGATAGTGACGACCTAAAGTATCTATAGTGAAGACTTCATTCAGTCATGAACCCCTTTGTGTAAGCAGTTTGAGAGAGATCAGCCAATTCTAGATAGAGACGACCTAAAGTATCCATAGTGAAGACTTCATTCAGTCATGAAACCCTTTGTGTAAGCAGTTTGAGAGAGATCAGCCAATTCTAGATAGTGACGACCTAAAGTATCCATAGTGAAGACTTCATTCAGTCATGAACCCCTTTGTGTAAGCAGTTTGAGAGAGATCAGCCAATTCTAGATAGAGACGACCTAAAGTATCCATAGTGAAGACTTCATTCAGTCATGAAACCCTTTGTGTAAGCAGTTTGAGAGAGATCAGCCAATTCTAGATAGTGACGACCTTAAGTATCCATAGTGAAGACTTCATTCAGTCATGAAACCCTTTGTGTAAGCAGTTTGAGAGAGATCAGCCAATTCTAGATAGAGACGACCTAAAGTATCCATAGTGAAGACTTCATTCAGTCATGAACCCCTTTGTGTAAGCAGTTTGAGAGAGATCAGCCAATTCTAGATAGTGACGACCTAAAGTATCCATAGTGAAGACTTCATTCAGTCATGAACCCTTTGTGTAAGCAGTTTGACAGAGATCAGCCAATTCTAGATAGAGACGACCTAAAGTATCCATAGTGAAGACTTCATTCAGTCATGAAACCCTTTGTGTAAGCAGTTTGAGAGAGATCAGCCAATTCTAGATAGAGACGACCTAAAGTATCTATAGTGAAGACTTCATTCAGTCATGAAACCCTTTGTGTAAGCAGTTTGAGAGAGATCAGCCAATTCTAGATAGAGACGACCTAAAGTATCCATAGTGAAGACTTCATTCAGTCATGAAACCCTTTGTGTAAGCAGTTTGAGAGAGATCAGCCAATTCTAGATAGAGACGACCTAAAGTATCCATAGTGAAGACTTCATTCAGTCATGAAACCCTTTGTGTAAGCAGTTTGAGAGAGATAAGCCAATTCTAGATAGTGACGACCTAAAGTATCTATAGTGAAGACTTCATTCAGTCATGAACCCCTTTGTGTAAGCAGTTTGAGAGAGATCAGCCAATTCTAGATAGTGACGACCTAAAGTATCCATAGTGAAGACTTCATTCAGTCATGAAACCCTTTGTGTAAGCAGTTTGAGAGAGATCAGCCAATTCTAGATAGTGACGACCTAAAGTATCTATAGTGAAGACTTCATTCAGTCATGAAACCCTTTGTGTAAGCAGTTTGAGAGAGATCAGCCAATTCTAGATAGTGACGACCTAAAGTATCCATAGTGAAGACTTCATTCAGTCATGAACCCCTTTGTGTAAGCAGTTTGAGAGAGATCAGCCAATTCTAGATAGTGACGACCTAAAGTATCCATAGTGAAGACTTCATTCAGTCATGAAACCCTTTGTGTAAGCAGTTTGAGAGAGATCAGCCAATTCTAGATAGTGACGACCTAAAGTATCCATAGTGAAGACTTCATTCAGTCATGAAACCCTTTGTGTAAGCAGTTTGAGAGAGATCAGCCAAATTCTAGATAGAGACGACCTAAAGTATCTATAGTGAAGACTTCATTCAGTCATGAAACCCTTTGTGTAAGCAGTTTGAGAGAGATCAGCCAATTCTAGATAGAGACGACCTAAAGTATCCATAGTGAAGACTTCATTCAGTCATGAAACCCTTTGTGTAAGCAGTTTGAGAGAGATCAGCCAATTCTAGATAGTGACGACCTAAAGTATCCATAGTGAAGACTTCATTCAGTCATGAACCTCTTTGTGTAAGCAGTTTGAGAGAGATAAGCCAATTCTAGATAGAGACGACCTAAAGTATCCATAGTGAAGACTTCATTAAGTCATGAAACCCTTTGTGTAAGCAGTTTGAGAGAGATCAGCCAATTCTAGATAGTGACGACCTAAAGTATCCATAGTGAAGACTTCATTCAGTCATGAAACCCCTTTGTGTAAGCAGTTTGAGAGAGATCAGCCAATTCTAGATAGTGACGACCTAAAGTATCCATAGTGAAGACTTCATTCAGTCATGAACCTCTTTGTGTAAGCAGTTTGAGAGAGATAAGCCAATTCTAGATAGAGACGACCTAAAGTATCCATAGTGAAGACTTCATTCAGTCATGAAACCCTTTGTGTAAGCAGTTTGAGAGAGATCAGCCAATTCTAGATAGTGACGACCTAAAGTATCCATAGTGAAGACTTCATTCAGTCATGAACCCCTTTGTGTAAGCAGTTTGAGAGAGATCAGCCAATTCTAGATAGTGACGACCTAAAGTATCCATAGTGAAGACTTCATTCAGTCATGAACCCCTTTGTGTAAGCAGATTGAGAGAGATCAGCCAATTCTAGATAGAGACGACCTAAAGTATCCATAGTGAAGACTTCATTCAGTCATGAAACCCTTTGTGTAAGCAGTTTGAGAGAGATCAGCCAATTCTAGATAGTGACGACCTAAAGTATCCATAGTGAAGACTTCATTCAGTCATGAAACCCTTTGTGTAAGCAGTTTGAGAGAGATCAGCCAATTCTAGATAGTGACGACCTAAAGTATCTATAGTGAAGACTTCATTCAGTCATGAAACCCTTTGTGTAAGCAGTTTGAGAGAGATCAGCCAATTCTAGATAGAGACGACCTAAAGTATCCATAGTGAAGACTTCATTCAGTCATGAAACCCTTTGTGTAAGCAGTTTGAGAGAGATCAGCCAATTCTAGATAGTGACGACCTAAAGTATCCATAGTGAAGACTTCATTCAGTCATGAACCTCTTTGTGTAAGCAGTTTGAGAGAGATAAGCCAATTCTAGATAGAGACGACCTAAAGTATCCATAGTGAAGACTTCATTCAGTCATGAAACCCTTTGTGTAAGCAGTTTGAGAGAGATCAGCCAATTCTAGATAGTGACGACCTAAAGTATCCATAGTGAAGACTTCATTCAGTCATGAACCTCTTTGTGTAAGCAGTTTGAGAGAGATAAGCCAATTCTAGATAGAGACGACCTAAAGTATCCATAGTGAAGACTTCATTCAGTCATGAAACCCTTTGTGTAAGCAGTTTGAGAGAGATCAGCCAATTCTAGATAGTGACGACCTAAAGTATCCATAGTGAAGACTTCATTCAGTCATGAACCCTTTGTGTAAGCAGTTTGAGAGAGATCAGCCAATTCTAGATAGTGACGACCTAAAGTATCCATAGTGAAGACTTCATTCAGTCATGAACCCCTTTGTGTAAGCAGTTTGAGAGAGATCAGCCAATTCTAGATAGAGACGACCTAAAGTATCCATAGTGAAGACTTCATTCAGTCATGAACCCCTTTGTGTAAGCAGTTTGAGAGAGATCAGCCAATTCTAGATAGTGACGACCTAAAGTATCCATAGTGAAGACTTCATTCAGTCATGAACCCTTTGTGTAAGCAGTTTGAGAGAGATCAGCCAATTCTAGATAGTGACGACCTAAAGTATCCATAGTGAAGACTTCATTCAGTCATGAAACCCTTTGTGTAAGCAGTTTGAGAGAGATCAGCCAATTCTAGATAGAGACGACCTAAAGTATCTATAGTGAAGACTTCATTCAGTCATGAACCCCTTTGTGTAAGCAGTTTGAGAGAGATCAGCCAATTCTAGATAGAGACGACCTAAAGTATCTATAGTGAAGACTTCATTCAGTCATGAAACCCTTTGTGTAAGCAGTTTGAGAGAGATCAGCCAATTCTAGATAGAGACGACCTAAAGTATCTATAGTGAAGACTTCATTCAGTCATGAAACCCTTTGTGTAAGCAGTTTGAGAGAGATCAGCCAATTCTAGATAGTGACGACCTAAAGTATCCATAGTGAAGACTTCATTCAGTCATGAAACCCTTTGTGTAAGCAGTTTGAGAGAGATCAGCCAATTCTAGATAGTGACGACCTAAAGTATCCTATAGTGAAGACTTCATTCAGTCATGAAACCCTTTGTGTAAGCAGTTTGAGAGAGATCAGCCAATTCTAGATAGAGACGACCTAAAGTATCTATAGTGAAGACTTCATTCAGTCATGAAACCCTTTGTGTAAGCAGTTTGAGAGAGATCAGCCAATTCTAGATAGAGACGACCTAAAGTATCTATAGTGAAGACTTCATTCAGTCATGAAACCCTTTGTGTAAGCAGTTTGAGAGAGATCAGCCAATTCTAGATAGAGACGACCTAAAGTATCTATAGTGAAGACTTCATTCAGTCATGAAACCCTTTGTGTAAGCAGTTTGAGAGAGATCAGCCAATTCTAGATAGAGACGACCTAAAGTATCCTATAGTGAAGACTTCATTCAGTCATGAACCCTTTGTGTAAGCAGTTTGAGAGAGATCAGCCAATTCTAGATAGAGACGACCTAAAGTATCTATAGTGAAGACTTCATTCAGTCATGAACCCTTTGTGTAAGCAGTTTGAGAGAGATCAGCCAATTCTAGATAGTGACGACCTAAAGTATCTATAGTGAAGACTTCATTCAGTCATGAAACCCTTTGTGTAAGCAGTTTGAGAGAGATCAGCCAATTCTAGATAGAGACGACCTAAAGTATCTATAGTGAAGACTTCATTCAGTCATGAACCCCTTTGTGTAAGCAGTTTGAGAGAGATCAGCCAATTCTAGATAGAGACGACCTAAAGTATCTATAGTGAAGACTTCATTCAGTCATGAAACCCTTTGTGTAAGCAGTTTGAGAGAGATCAGCCAATTCTAGATAGTGACGACCTAAAGTATCTATAGTGAAGACTTCATTCAGTCATGAAACCCTTTGTGTAAGCAGTTTGAGAGAGATCAGCCAATTCTAGATAGTGACGACCTAAAGTATCTATAGTGAAGACTTCATTCAGTCATGAACCCCTTTGTGTAAGCAGTTTGAGAGAGATCAGCCAATTCTAGATAGAGACGACCTAAAGTATCTATAGTGAAGACTTCATTCAGTCATGAACCCCTTTGTGTAAGCAGTTTGAGAGAGATCAGCCAATTCTAGATAGAGACGACCTAAAGTATCTATAGTGAAGACTTCATTCAGTCATGAACCCCTTTGTGTAAGCAGTTTGAGAGAGATCAGCCAATTCTAGATAGAGACGACCTAAAGTATCTATAGTGAAGACTTCATTCAGTCATGAACCCCTTTGTGTAAGCAGTTTGAGAGAGATCAGCCAATTCTAGATAGAGACGACCTAAAGTATCTATAGTGAAGACTTCATTCAGTCATGAACCCCTTTGTGTAAGCAGTTTGAGAGAGATCAGCCAATTCTAGATAGAGACGACCTAAAGTATCTATAGTGAAGACTTCATTCAGTCATGAACCCCTTTGTGTAAGCAGTTTGAGAGAGATCAGCCAATTCTAGATAGTGACGACCTAAAGTATCCATAGTGAAGACTTCATTCAGTCATGAAACCCTTTGTGTAAGCAGTTTGAGAGAGATCAGCCAATTCTAGATAGAGACGACCTAAAGTATCTATAGTGAAGACTTCATTCAGTCATGAAACCCTTTGTGTAAGCAGTTTGAGAGAGATCAGCCAATTCTAGATAGTGACGACCTAAAGTATCTATAGTGAAGACTTCATTCAGTCATGAAACCCTTTGTGTAAGCAGTTTGAGAGAGATCAGCCAATTCTAGATAGTGACGACCTAAAGTATCTATAGTGAAGACTTCATTCAGTCATGAAACCCTTTGTGTAAGCAGTTTGAGAGAGATCAGCCAATTCTAGATAGAGACGACCTAAAGTATCTATAGTGAAGACTTCATTCAGTCATGAAACCCTTTGTGTAAGCAGTTTGAGAGAGATCAGCCAATTCTAGATAGAGACGACCTAAAGTATCCATAGTGAAGACTTCATTCAGTCATGAAACCCTTTGTGTAAGCAGTTTGAGAGAGATCAGCCAATTCTAGATAGTGACGACCTAAAGTATCCATAGTGAAGACTTCATTCAGTCATGAACCTCTTTGTGTAAGCAGTTTGAGAGAGATAAGCCAATTCTAGATAGAGACGACCTAAAGTATCCATAGTGAAGACTTCATTCAGTCATGAAACCCTTTGTGTAAGCAGTTTGAGAGAGATCAGCCAATTCTAGATAGTGACGACCTAAAGTATCCATAGTGAAGACTTCATTCAGTCATGAACCCCTTTGTGTAAGCAGTTTGAGAGAGATCAGCCAATTCTAGATAGTGACGACCTAAAGTATCCATAGTGAAGACTTCATTCAGTCATGAACCTCTTTGTGTAAGCAGTTTGAGAGAGATAAGCCAATTCTAGATAGAGACGACCTAAAGTATCCATAGTGAAGACTTCATTCAGTCATGAAACCCTTTGTGTAAGCAGTTTGAGAGAGATCAACCAATTCTAGATAGTGACGACCTAAAGTATCCATAGTGAAGACTTCATTCAGTCATGAACCCCTTTGTGTAAGCAGTTTGAGAGAGATCAGCCAATTCTAGATAGTGACGACCTAAAGTATCCATAGTGAAGACTTCATTCAGTCATGAACCCCTTTGTGTAAGCAGTTTGAGAGAGATCAGCCAATTCTAGATAGAGACGACCTAAAGTATCCATAGTGAAGACTTCATTCAGTCATGAACCCCTTTGTGTAAGCAGTTTGAGATAGATCAGCCAATTCTAGATAGTGACGACCTAAAGTATCCATAGTGAAGACTTCATTCAGTCATGAAACCCTTTGTGTAAGCAGTTTGAGAGAGATCAGCCAATTCTAGATAGTGACGACCTAAAGTATCCATAGTGAAGACTTCATTCAGTCATGAAACCCTTTGTGTAAGCAGTTTGAGAGAGATCAGCCAATTCTAGATAGAGACGACCTAAAGTATCTATAGTGAAGACTTCATTCAGTCATGAACCCCTTTGTGTAAGCAGTTTGAGAGAGATCAGCCAATTCTAGATAGAGACGACCTAAAGTATCTATAGTGAAGACTTCATTCAGTCATGAAACCCTTTGTGTAAGCAGTTTGAGAGAGATCAGCCAATTCTAGATAGAGACGACCTAAAGTATCTATAGTGAAGACTTCATTCAGTCATGAAACCCTTTGTGTAAGCAGTTTGAGAGAGATAAGCCAATTCTAGATAGTGACGACCTAAAGTATCCATAGTGAAGACTTCATTCAGTAATGAAACCCTTTGTGTAAGCAGTTTGAGAGAGATCAGCCAATTCTAGATAGTGACGACCTAAAGTATCTATAGTGAAGACTTCATTCAGTCATGAAACCCTTTGTGTAAGCAGTTTGAGAGAGATCAGCCAATTCTAGATAGAGACGACCTAAAGTATCTATAGTGAAGACTTCATTCAGTCATGAAACCCTTTGTGTAAGCAGTTTGAGAGAGATCAGCCAATTCTAGATAGAGACGACCTAAAGTATCCATAGTGAATACTTCATTCAGTCATGAAACCCTTTGTGTAAGCAGTTTGAGAGAGATCAGCCAATTCTAGATAGTGACGACCTAAAGTATCCATAGTGAAGACTTCATTCAGTCATGAACCCCTTTGTGTAAGCAGTTTGAGAGAGATCAGCCAATTCTAGATAGAGACAACCTAAAGTATCTATAGTGAAGACTTCATTCAGTCATGAACCCCTTTGTGTAAGCAGTTTGAGAGAGATCAGCCAATTCTAGATAGAGACAACCTAAAGTATCTATAGTGAAGACTTCATTCAGTCATGAACCCCTTTGTGTAAGCAGTTTGAGAGAGATCAGCCAATTCTAGATAGAGACGACCTAAAGTATCTATAGTGAAGACTTCATTCAGTCATGAAACCCTTTGTGTAAGCAGTTTGAGAGAGATCAGCCAATTCTAGATAGTGACGACCTAAAGTATCTATAGTGAAGACTTCATTCAGTCATGAAACCCTTTGTGTAAGCAGTTTGAGAGAGATCAGCCAATTCTAGATAGTGACGACCTAAAGTATCTATAGTGAAGACTTCATTCAGTCATGAACCCCTTTGTGTAAGCAGTTTGAGAGAGATCAGCCAATTCTAGATAGAGACGACCTAAAGTATCCATAGTGAAGACTTCATTCAGTCATGAAACCCTTTGTGTAAGCAGTTTGAGAGAGATCAGCCAATTCTAGATAGAGACGACCTAAAGTATCTATAGTGAAGACTTCATTCAGTCATGAACCCCTTTGTGTAAGCAGTTTGAGAGAGATCAGCCAATTCTAGATAGAGACGACCTAAAGTATCTATAGTGAAGACTTCATTCAGTCATGAACCCCTTTGTGTAAGCAGTTTGAGAGAGATCAGCCAATTCTAGATAGAGACGACCTAAAGTATCTATAGTGAAGACTTCATTCAGTCATGAACCTCTTTGTGTAAGCAGTTTGAGAGAGATCAGCCAATTCTAGATAGAGACAACCTAAAGTATCCATAGTGAAGACTTCATTCAGTCATGAACCCCTTTGTGTAAGCAGTTTGAGAGAGATCAGCCAATTCTAGATAGTGACGACCTAAAGTATCCATAGTGAAGACTTCATTCAGTCATGAAACCCTTTGTGTAAGCAGTTTGAGAGAGATCAGCCAATTCTAGATAGAGACGACCTAAAGTATCTATAGTGAAGACTTCATTCAGTCATGAAACCCTTTGTGTAAGCAGTTTGAGAGAGATCAGCCAATTCTAGATAGTGACGACCTAAAGTATCCATAGTGAAGACTTCATTCAGTCATGAAACCCTTTGTGTAAGCAGTTTGAGAGAGATCAGCCAATTCTAGATAGTGACGACCTAAAGTATCTATAGTGAAGACTTCATTCAGTCATGAAACCCTTTGTGTAAGCAGTTTGAGAGAGATCAGCCAATTCTAGATAGTGACGACCTAAAGTATCTATAGTGAAGACTTCATTCAGTCATGAAACCCTTTGTGTAAGCAGTTTGAGAGAGATCAGCCAATTCTAGATAGTGACGACCTAAAGTATCTATAGTGAAGACTTCATTCAGTCATGAAACCCTTTGTGTAAGCAGTTTGAGAGAGATCAGCCAATTCTAGATAGAGACGACCTAAAGTATCTATAGTGAAGACTTCATTCAGTCATGAAACCCTTTGTGTAAGCAGTTTGAGAGGGATCAGCCAATTCTAGATAGTGACGACCTAAAGTATCTATAGTGAAGACTTCATTCAGTCATGAACCCCTTTGTGTAAGCAGTTTGAGAGAGATCAGCCAATTCTAGATAGAGACGACCTAAAGTATCCATAGTGAAGACTTCATTCAGTCATGAACCCCTTTGTGTAAGCAGTTTGAGAGAGATCAGCCAATTCTAGATAGTGACGACCTAAAGTATCTATAGTGAAGACTTCATTCAGTCATGAAACCCTTTGTGTAAGCAGTTTGAGAGAGATCAGCCAATTCTAGATAGAGACGACCTAAAGTATCTATAGTGAAGACTTCATTCAGTCATGAACCCCTTTGTGTAAGCAGTTTGAGAGAGATCAGCCAATTCTAGATAGTGACAACCTAAAGTATCCATAGTGAAGACTTCATTCAGTCATGAAACCCTTTGTGTAAGCAGTTTGAGAGAGATCAGCCAATTCTAGATAGTGACGACCTAAAGTATCCATAGTGAAGACTTCATTCAGTCATGAACCCCTTTGTGTAAGCAGTTTGAGAGAGATCAGCCAATTCTAGATAGAGACGACCTAAAGTATCCATAGTGAAGACTTCATTCAGTCATGAACCCCTTTGTGTAAGCAGTTTGAGAGAGATCAGCCAATTCTAGATAGAGACGACCTAAAGTATCCATAGTGAAGACTTCATTCAGTCATGAAACCCTTTGTGTAAGCAGTTTGAGAGAGATCAGCCAATTATAGATAGAGACGACCTAAAGTATCTATAGTGAAGACTTCATTCAGTCATGAACCCCTTTGTGTAAGCAGTTTGAGAGAGATCAGCCAATTCTAGATAGTGACGACCTAAAGTATCTATAGTGAAGACTTCATTCAGTCATGAAACCCTTTGTGTAAGCAGTTTGAGAGAGATCAGCCAATTCTAGATAGAGACGACCTAAAGTATCTATAGTGAAGACTTCATTCAGTCATGAACCCCTTTGTGTAAGCAGTTTGAGAGAGATCAGCCAATTCTAGATAGTGACGACATAAAGTATCTATAGTGAAGACTTCATTCAGTCATGAAACCCTTTGTGTAAGCAGTTTGAGAGAGATCAGCCAATTCTAGATAGTGACGACCTAAAGTATCCATAGTGAAGACTTCATTCAGTCATGAACCCCTTTGTGTAAGCAGTTTGAGAGAGATCAGCCAATTCTAGATAGTGACAACCTAAAGTATCCATAGTGAAGACTTCATTCAGTCATGAAACCCTTTGTGTAAGCAGTTTGAGAGAGATCAGCCAATTCTAGATAGAGACGACCTAAAGTATCTATAGTGAAGACTTCATTCAGTCATGAACCCCTTTGTGTAAGCAGTTTGAGAGAGATCAGCCAATTCTAGATAGTGACGACCTAAAGTATCCATAGTGAAGACTTCATTCAGTCATGAACCCCTTTGTGTAAGCAGTTTGAGAGAGATCAGCCAATTCTAGATAGAGACGACCTAAAGTATCTATAGTGAAGACTTCATTCAGTCATGAAACCCTTTGTGTAAGCAGTTTGAGAGAGATCAGCCAATTCTAGATAGAGACGACCTAAAGTATCTATAGTGAAGACTTCATTCAGTCATGAACCCCTTTGTGTAAGCAGTTTGAGAGAGATCAGCCAATTCTAGATAGAGACAACCTAAAGTATCTATAGTGAAGACTTCATTCAGTCATGAAACCCTTTGTGTAAGCAGTTTGAGAGAGATCAGCCAATTCTAGATAGTGACGACCTAAAGTATCTATAGTGAAGACTTCATTCAGTCATGAACCCCTTTGTGTAAGCAGTTTGAGAGAGATCAGCCAATTCTAGATAGAGACGACCTAAAGTATCTATAGTGAAGACTTCATTCAGTCATGAACCCCTTTGTGTAAGCAGTTTGAGAGAGATCAGCCAATTCTAGATAGTGACGACCTAAGGTATCTATAGTGAAGACTTCATTCAGTCATGAAACCCTTTGTGTAAGCAGTTTGCTGGTCAGTATCAAACTTCTATTCAAAAACTTCAGATAGGATTCAGGCCAGTGCTAGGTTTGGGGGGTGTAGGTAGGGTGTCTAACGCCACTTTCAACAATATTTCAGTTTTCTTGGTGGAGGAAACCGGCTACCGGGAGAAAACTAACGACCTGTCGTAAGTTACTGACAAACTTTATCACATAATGTTGTATTAATTGATCTATATCACTTATGTATACAGATACTGATATCTAGAATGTTGTATTAGTTGATCTATATCACTTATGTATACAGATACTGATATCTAGAATGTTGTATTAGTTGATCTATATCACTTATGTATACAGACACTGATATCTAGAATGTTGTATTAGTTGATCTATATCACTTATGTATACAGATACTGATATCTAGAATGTTGTATTAGTTGATCTCTATCACTTATGTATACAGATACTGATATCTAGAATGTTGTATTAGTTGATCTATATCACTTATGTATACAGATACTGATATCTAGAATGTTGTATTAGTTGATCTATATCACTTATGTATACAGATACTGATATCTAGAATGCTGTATTAGTTGATCTATATCACTTATGTATACAGATACTGATATCTAGAATGCTGTATTAGTTGATCTATATCACTTATGTATATAGATACTGATATCTAGAATGCTGTATTAGTTGATCTATATCACTTATGCATACAGATACTGATATCTAGAATGCTGTATTAGTTGATCTATATCACTTATGTATATAGATACTGATATCTAGAATGCTGTATTAGTTGATCTATATCACTTATGTATATAGATACTGATATCTAGAATGTTGTATTAGTTGATCTATATCACTTATGTATACAGATACTGATATCTAGAATGTTATATTAGTTGTTATATATCACTTATGTATACAGATACTGATATCTAGAATGTTGTATTAGTTGATCTATATCACTTATGTATACAGATACTGATATCTAGAATGTTGTATTAGTTGATCTATATCACTTATGTATACAGATACTGATATCTAGAATGTTGTATTAGTTGATCTCTATCACTTATGTATACAGATACTGATATCTAGAATGTTGTATTAGTTGATCTATATCACTTATGTATACAGATACTGATATCTAGAATGTTGTATTAGTTGATCTCTATCACTTATGTATACAGATACTGATATCTAGAATGTTGTATTAGTTGATCTATATCACTTATGTATACAGATACTGATATCTAGAATGTTGTATTAGTTGATCTATATCACTTATGTATACAGATACTGATATCTAGAATGCTGTATTAGTTGATCTATATCACTTATGTATACAGATACTGATATCTAGAATGCTGTATTAGTTGATCTATATCACTTATGTATATAGATACTGATATCTAGAATGCTGTATTAGTTGATCTATATCACTTATGTATACAGATACTGATATCTAGAATGCTGTATTAGTTGATCTATATCACTTATGTATATAGATACTGATATCTAGAATGCTGTATTAGTTGATCTATATCACTTATGTATATAGATACTGATATCTAGAATGTTGTATTAGTTGATCTATATCACTTATGTATACAGATACTGATATCTAGAATGTTATATTAGTTGTTATATATCACTTATGTATACAGATACTGATATCTAGAATGTTGTATTAGTTGATCTATATCACTTATGTATACAGATACTGATATCTAGAATGTTGTATTAGTTGATCTATATCACTTATGTATACAGATACTGATATCTAGAATGCTGTATTAGTTGATCTATATCACTTATGTATACAGATACTGATATCTAGAATGCTGTATTAGTTGATCTATATCACTTATGTATACAGATACTGATATCTAGAATGTTGTATTAGTTGATCTATATCACTTATGTATACAGATACTGATATCTAGAATGTTGAGAGCAAGAAAATAAAAAAAAGCCTAAACAGGATAGCCTAAATCGGAGGAAGGTCAAATTTTTGAGTTTAATAATAATTACATACTTTAGAAACAGTAAAATTCAATAATTAATATATCTTCTAAGCAATGTCAGTGGCGAAACATTTGACTATTGGGTGTACATTATCACTCTTCTTTTACCGGCAGACATGCGGGTATTTCGTCATTGGAGAGGTACTGTTTCTCCAGTTTTTAAAAGTTTTACGCGTCCTAAAATAAAACTTTTATTTAGACTAGTAAGTTATATCGGCTATATATTATTATGTGTTCCCGACTACTTAAAACAAGTGCAAGAAGTTGAAAGTGCATATGTACTATTACCACTTCCAATGAAAATAACCGGGGAAAAAATGAGTTCGAATCCCGCTCAGGAGAGGCGTACTCGATACAACATTATGTGATAAAGTTTGCCGGTTTCCTCCATCAATAAAAACTGACCGCCATGATATAACTGAAATATTGTTGAAAGTGGCGTTAAACACCATAACACTAACACCGGGAAATGGCAATTTACGTATTTTTACCGTTTCCGATGGAAAATAGATTTATTAAATCTCTTCTAAATTCGTATTATTTTGTTCGCCATCATTCGTGCTTAATAATAGATTTTGGAAAACTTTAGGGTTATGGTTATGGTGTTTAACGCCACTTTCAACAATGTTTCAGCTATATCGTGGCGGTCAATTTTATTGGTGGAGGAAACCACAGGCGCTCGTGCAGTGCCGGATTTACATATAGGCTCGACAGGCTGAAGCCTAGGGCCTCAAAATTTAGGGGGCCTCCGACCAAGGTGTCTGATATTTTTAACACTGTTATTGGACTTTCACACTTATGCTGTCATAACATACTGTACTTTCTAAATAACCCTTCAGTATATTTTCCTTACACAAATGCACTCCATTTCAGAATATTGCCGAATTTTAAACAACCCTCATCATCTTCGCCTTTATTGAAATTGATTAAACACACTTCCATTTTCCACCAGTCGTGAAGGTGGGGACTTGGGAGGGGCCTCACAAGTGGAATAGCCTTGGACCTTTCTCTCTTTATCTAAATCCGGCACTGCGCTCGTGGCACGGAATTACCACCCTCCTTTTAAACTTTCTGTTTACATGTTTATTTTCAATACAAAGCAACTTGCATGTGTATGCTATTAATATTTATATATATAGGGTCGACACATGCCAGTTGCTGTTAACATAAGATTGTATGAATATTGACACGAACAGGAAAAGAGATGAAATAATAAAGAAATAAAGAAATGTTATTGAAAATAAATATGTAAACAGAAAGTTAGAGAAGGAGGTGGTAATTCCGTACCAAGAGCGCCTGTGGAGGAAACCGGAGTATCAGGAGAAAATGTCCACCGACCTGCTGCAAGTCACAGACAAACTTTATCAATGTTGTATCGAATACACCGACCTTACTGTTGGAACACTTTAAGATATCATCCTTTTTAACTGTGAGTAATTTGTTCGCTTTTCTTTGGTTGAAATAGTTTGGTTTGGATTATGGTGTTTAACGCCACTTTCAACAATATTTCAGTTATATCGTAGCGGTCAGCTTTATTGGTGGAGGAAACCGGAGAAAACCACCGACCTGTTGCAAGTCACAGAGAAACTTAAAGGGGCATTATCTCCCAAAATCGTAAATTTTTGTTACCCATAAAAACTATCAGATATGATTGATGCCTTAATAAAACGTGTTTCTGTAACATATAAATGTTATGAAATGTACGAGCATCGGGGAAAAAAGGTGCAACTGCTCGTGTTTTGAGATCGATCAAGATATGGACGCCATCTTATTAATTATCGGCATTGTTTAAGGAGTTTGCCGAATCGTCATTAAATCAGTACAACAATGCACTTATTTCTTATTTTCTGTGAATCTGCTTTTAGTCGGCGTTAATTATGGACAAAGAACCATGCAAGTTTGCAGTTAATAAGCGACAAAATACAAATTATTCGTTTTTACCTGTCACTAGTAAGGTCAGTTGCATACGGAGAAAGCGAGGTCAAATTATTTGCTTGCAAGGAAATAATAAATCGATGGTAATTTTCGTTCTCAAAAGGCGAAAAGTGGTACGATAAGCTGCTTAATGTCAAATATTTACCTTTATTTCATCATTTTAAAGCTATTTACCAATTTCCAAAACATATAATTTTTTTGGTCAAAATCGTAGCTAATGCCTCTTTTAATATCACATAAAGTTGTATCAAGTACACCTCGCCATGAGTAGTTTTAAATTCATCTACCATACGATTACGACCACGAAAACCCTTCGGAAGAAAATGAATTTGAACCGGTATCAATGGAACCGATTTGTTCGCTTTTATTTGGTTGAAATAAGTTTCAGTAAACTTCAATCTGATTAAAATTAGAGGTTTCTTGCATCGTTTTTATTTATTTTGTTTTTATTTTGACGAAACATTAAAATCTAAGAACATGTCGTTTGGGGTGACCCCATGTAATCTTTTGCTAATTTGTTTACCACCTACTCATATGCAAGAGATTTAAATATACTGACCAATCGGACAACCACCTAAAAGATTTAGTAGGCTCCTCTCTTATTGGTTGTAAATATGAACTCCACGCGGCATGTTATCGTCAAACAAGAACAATTGAAAAAAAAATACAAGCATCTAATTGGAGTTTCAATCAAATAATAGCAAAAAATATTTGTTAATGTTACATTAAATTGATTGATCGATTGATTGATTGATTGATTGATTGATTGAATTAGCGTTTAACGCCAACCTTAGCAGTATTTCAGCTATGTCGCGGCGTTGTGACTTTAAATTTAATGCCAAAAAAACATCTGACAAAATCATTATGCAAATATTATTATTTTTTATCCAAATTAGTTTGTTTTTTTTAGAATTTGGAAATGTTATATATATTTTAAAACTGAATACTGTGGATACTTATGTTATACGTACGTGAACTTACAACTGTTACAACGAACCGCTTAAATTTACATGATGGTCAAAAACCTGTCCAACAAAGCCTATGATTTCAAAACAGGTTTGTCATGACAAGAAAAATAAAATAAAATCCGTTTTAAGATTGTTTATCACCAACACGTTTTTAAATATCAGCCCCTTGGCTAGTTAGTGGGACTGTCACTATCAGTGTATTCCAAATATGGATACTACACGCGATTAAACTTATCAAATATGACATCTTTGTAAAAGAAAATAAACACTAGAAAATATCATCCGTGTTAAACATAAAAATGCCTCCAAGCAATGCTATTTAAAGTGTTGTGAATTTATTTTCAATTATATGGTTAGTGGCCTGTTGAAGTTTTCCCCCGCGTACAAACGTATGGAATTAAATATGTAAGCATTGTTCGCGGCCATGTGATCATGATCAGAACTTGATTTGGCAACTGATTAGATCTGTCTCCTTTGTTTTTTTGAGTGATTAGATTTCAAATTTTTGACGGTTTGCAGTTACTCATAAATTTGACATTATAAACTAAAGAACATATCATTTTATTGTATGGACTGTGGCTAAACATGTGAAGATGAAACTATTTGTTTTGTTTATTGTCATATTTAGTGTGTTTAAAGCAGGTGAGTGGATTATTGTGTTTTTAATTAACTTAATTAATCATTTTTAAGCTTGTAAATTTCCAGTTTGTTAGTTTAAACATATTTTATTGGCTGAATTTAGCAAATTGGGATCGGACACAAGTATGAAGTCTTCTCCTCTCCAGTTTGTTAGCTTAAACATATTTTATTGGCTGAATATAACAAATTGAGATCGGACACAAGTATCAAGTCTTCTCCTCTCCAGTTTGTTCCTAAAGGAACCGGTAATTTGATATTATCTGCCAGGAGAGACACATGAAACGTTTTTTTTCTATCCTGACTCTTCCTCCCTCAAAATTCGTCCTGGTTTAATTTGTTCATTACATGTATCCTTTCCATGATCTTCCGTAAAGTGGCTTACCGGGGATACCATTCTAATATACAAAAATGGGAAAGAGTTCCTTATGGCACCCCCACCCAAAAATAGTATAATTACATGAAGAAAGAAGATTCTGAAACCCCTAACCATAATCGTAAACCCTAGCCCTAACCCATGATCAAATTAATATGCTTATTATTAAAGTTACAAATTCCATAGATTTTTGGCTGAGGGTGTCAAGGAATTCTTACTCAAATATGTACTGACCATGTTTATATTGTCATTCATTTTTCTGAGAGTTTGTCTTTTTTTTTTAGTGGAAGTGAATCTGTGAAGGTTTTTTTTTAATAATTTGTTTATCTGTGTTGTCGTCGGAGTTTCAATTATCAAAAAGAGAGGTGAGCTGGGATTCCATTAACCTGTTATATCCCGCCACATGTTTGTGTCCTCAAAAGCCAGGATCTGGATTTCCATTGGCAAAATGGCCTTGTCATTAACTTGAGTAATGATTTAAGAGGAGGATGGTTGGTCGCTTTGTAGCTGCGGAACCGTATGCTAGGTTTTGTGATTATTTTTTTTTTGTGACCATAAAAGATAGTGGATTTGTTGGTGGAATTGTTGATATCGCTGTTTAAACTTTCTATACATAATATACTTCTTTATTAAATATAAACTGCCTATAAATGAGCTTAGCGATACAAAGAGCAAACATGAAACAACCATTAATATATTGATTTATTGGTGTTTAACACCAATTTTAGTTGTATTTTGATTTCTTTTCTTGAATATTACATTAACTCAGTTTTAGATTCTTGTTTTAAATATCTTTTTAGCTTCATTAAAACAATTTAAATTATTTGTTATTCTTTAAAGTCTAATAAAACAAAACGTTGTTGCAAATGTATTCCAAAAGAATATTTCATCATTATTTAGAAATTTATTAATTAAAAGTGCTTCTTTACCAAAAAAACAACCTCTTCTATAGAATTTTATAATTTTGTTACTTTCGTATTGTCTTCCTAAGCAATCAATTGGTCCAGTTAAAATATGTCTGATGGGCCAATATATCTAGTAAAATAGATACAAGATTACAAATTTTCTTCGTTCAAAGATCCTTTGAATAATTGCCCTACTAATTGAAATAGTCCATGTGGTAACTCTATTTAGTAAATATAGTCCATAGACTTTTATTAACAACTTTATTCCATCCGGACTAATTTCACACCAGAACTAACTAATGTAAATTAGAAAAAAAGAATTGCTGTAAACAAAAATAGTAGTCCATAGATCGATGTGTCCGTCGTCATAGTTACATCTAAACAATTTAATATTATTTTTTCCCTTTAAACATATAATGTAAGTACAAGTCATCCTTACGGATGTGAACTATCCTTCATGGATTGAAATATCGTTTGTAATATTTATATTATATAGGACACACATTGGACAGATAAAAAAATACATTTTTTTTTATATGATCAAATTTGTAATTTTTTGTATAATTCTACCCAAAAAATTCAATTTTACCCACTAATAAAATTTTAAAACATGCATTCAATTTTTATATATATTTCTAAGTGGTAGCTTCTTACTGATGGCGCGGGGGACGAGTGAGAATACCCATAACCACCCTCCTAATTATTAAAAGTCAGATAAAGTTGGAATATAAGAATCATTTTAAATATGTATATTGGGAAAAAAAGACGGCAGTTTTTTTATCTGACAAATAAGAATTTTGAGGAATGGAATATTGCGCCTAAATAGATCATTAACTTTCAATTAAATTTCTTTAACACAGTCATCTTATAGTCTGAGCTGGATTTACCTATAGGCTATATAGGCTGAAGCCACAGGGCCTCACACTTTAAGGGGCCTCCGACCAAGGTGTATAATATCTTTAACACTGTTATTGGACTTTCACACTTACGCTGTCATAACGTACTGTACTTTCTAAGCAATCCTTCAGTAATTTTCCTTACACAGTTGCACTCCATTTCAGAATATTAAACACCCCTCATCTTCTTTGCCTTTACTGAAATTGATTAAACACGCTTCCATCTTCCTCCAGTTGTGCAGGTGGGGAATTGGAAGGGGCCTCACAAGTGGAATAGCCTAGGGCCTCTCTTTATCTAAGTCTGGCACTGAATATACTATAACTAAAACAAAGAACAAGTTAGAACAATAATCATTAAAAACATTGGAAATGGAGGAGAAACTTTTTTGGGGAAGATAGACTTGTACATAACACATAGTTATTGATGCAGCCTGTATAGTGCCTTTATTATCTTTCAAATTTAGATGAAGTTTCATCTGATCAAAACCTCGAATGAGATCGATTCTCAGAAAAATCGGAAATAGGGAACCGTTTTTCAAAAGGGGAATTTTAAACAAGCTCTTGACATGATCATAACATATGACGTTGAAAATCCGGATAATGTCTCGAGACAGGCACAAAAACGTGGCGGTCTTAAATATTTTGGATTGAAAATGGTGCCAATGTGTTTTTTTTTTCTAATTTCCAGTATAATTTAAGTATTATCTACATTGAAGATTGTAATGTTTATAACATGTTTGTTTTTATTCTTTGATTTTTTTTTATCTTCCAGTATTTAGCACTTTATGTTATGAATGTGTGTCTTTGAACCAGCCCTGGTGCACAGAACATTTTGTGAGAAAAGATGTGTTTGCTTATCGTGACAATCTTATCAACTGTACTGGAAACTGTATGAAGCTTATTGCTCATGTAGATGAAAAGAGAGGTATGTTTGTTCTTAATCCTTCATTATTTTAAAATATACAAATCTCAAGTGCGTTCAAGAATGTTTTTCTTATACCTTATGTACACCCATTGTAGAGTTTTCCTTCTGATCACGTTAGAAATACCACAAGGTATCTGAGAAAATAGACTTCTCCGGCATTGATTGATTGATTGATTGATTGATTGATTGATTGATTGATTGATTGATGTCAACTTGTGAACAATATTGCATATATAATTCATGGCGAGAAAAATTCTACTAGCAAGTAAATCACGTATGAAATGTTTTAATTACATCAAAGGAAGTGAGAAATGTTGGCAAGTAAATCTTGTCTTAAATTGAAATTCTGTGCAAAGGGTGTGGCATTTTCCAATCTTGAGGTCCCTAATTTACGTCCATCCTTAGTCATTGGTGTGTATCCGGCCTGTATAACTAACTGACACCTCTTTCGGAAAGGGGAGAGGTGGATCCCACGGGAATAAATTATAGGTACTTCATTAGACTTATTGGCCATCAGGAAAAAACCCCAAGAATACTGGAATTTGTGTTCCAGACATTTTATTGTGACACTAGTGAATACATTTCTCACTTTTAATGATACATGTAATTTAAATCAAAAGGCTTACCTCTGCATTTTAAGACTTTTTTTGTTCAAAAGATGTTTTATTCAGTAGCGTATAGTATGTATTTCAAAATGGAATAAGAATTTCGGCACTAGTGTGGAGGCCACCAAAGATCCTCATTGGGTCCCCGACCGAGTCTGGAGGCAGGGCTAAATTTAACTGAAGTTTTATTTTTTCCCATATTTCCTAATTTCTTACATATCCTGAATACAATGGAATTATCACAACAAACGCATATTTTTTTGATTTTTTTTTATCAAAATAAGACATCTGTTTTCAAGAGATTTTTTAGTTGTTTTATAAATATGTATACATAAAAATGGGAAATAACAATTGCTTTTCAACTGTTAATACGGTTTTAAAAAAAAAGGTAAATCGTGGAAAATAAATCGTACGACCAATATTTTACGATAGACCTGCGGAAAATAATTCTCTGAAAATTGAGACTGGGTTTTAAACAATCGGTAATTGTCAGTTCTGGAAATGCCGACAAAGATGGATAACATTTAACCTGTTCGTATGATTACACAATTTGGCTCAGTTAAAGATGAACTAAAAAAATGAACAAGTCAATATAATTTGAAAGTTGAAATTGAAAATTAGGACCATTTTAAAAACAGTCCTACAGTAACTAAATTCGATCAAGCGGTTTCAGAGATGAATATTTTGACATATTGCTTAATCTCTACGTTTAAAGAGAGGGTTAACAAAGTCGGAGATCGGAAGTCGTAAGTAAAAGATAATCCGCGAGCGTTGTGATAAAGTCGTAAATTTTGTCGGAAAACTGTCTACCGATAAGTATAAAGTCCTATGATTTACAACCTTTTGTGAAACGACGGCATTTTTTTGTAGTTTTATAGGCGTGTTGCGCGCTTCGTACAAAAAATGTGCCTCGGTCCACACTTTTACGCGCCTACATAACGAACTACAAAAAAATGCATTCAATTCTTAAACAGACGGTGACGTGACGTGTGGGGAAAAATGACGTCATGATACATGTATTGCTGGAATGGTACGTTTTCTGATATGATGGACTTTTAAAAAATAAAGAACGAAGTTCTAAGTTGGTGCGGAAGCCATTAACAATTTGATTGTTGGTCGAGTTTGTATGATGTCCAAGCATACATGTTTATCATGTATTGTCAAAATATTCTGTACGTGCATATTATGGTATTAAGTTCATTATCTGGGATCTGGCATATATCTCTATTATTTTTTAAGACCTCCAACATGAATGCATTCAAAATTTTCATATCTGACTTTGTTTTTCTATTTGTGTTAGAATTTGTCAATGTCTAGGTCATCAATTCTAACATTCTGATATCTGATATTAGTTGGAGACACTCAGTTTCTGGGTCTTGGGCATTTTGTAGCTCCCCCTGTACAACTTGGGCGATCAAGAAATCATCATGTGTTTGGGACTGGCATGATGGTGCAAGAACTGGGGAGTGTTGAATAGAATTTATGGCAGTATTTGATGCATAAAAATCTTTGAATGGCGACTCATGATTACACTCTACAATGTCAAAACGATATGTGACCTCTGTTACAATTTTGCCAGTTTGCCAATTTCATAGAGGGGGAAACCAAAATTTAAAATGTTGCCAATTATAACACCCTTCGTCCCGTCGCATAGGCGAACACGGTCCCCTTTTCTTATTTCCTCATCCATAGCTAGTTTTAACGAGCAGAAATAAATATATTTTTGCATACGACGTCGTGAAAAACCGGAAGTAAACAAATCCTTGCTACTTGAAAAAAGTAGTCCGGCGTGACCGTTTCTAGGCTAGGATGACCTTAGCGATCGGCCAATGAAAATCGGTCTGAAAAAATATCTAATAGTAGAATAGGCCAACCAAAACAACGTATTTGTAATATCACTAATTCTTATCACACTCCACGGAATAAGATATGAGAAATAAAAATTCGCACAAGAACTAGATAACAAGCAACCATCATAAGAGAAATATGTATATGACATAAATTACAATAGTTTTGAAAATTCTCTGACAAATTTATAAACATTTGTCAGCAATTGTACATGACAAATTGATAGCATTCCTTTCATTTTATATACATGATCTGTCACCAAATCTCGCAAGTGTCTATTACCCGTTGATATGCACCTTTAAACGTATGCAAAATGTTTCACACAAGCCTTTTCTCATCGTCGACACCTTCAAGAAATATTTGACATCTACAAGTTCTTTTGACCGAATATGAAAATACATAGGAAATTTCCTTCATTGTATACATTATATTTCTTATAAACGGAAGTTGATTTACAACAGACAAATGTAGACAATGAGCATAGCAATGGATAGAACTGCAGTTGGAACTTTTTGTTTTATTCGTGGCTGGACCACTGAAAACTTGCCTGTCATGCTTCCGTCGTGGTGGTGATCGCATGGTAGTTGAATTTACAACTACCCGTGCAATCAGTACCTATCACCACTAAAGCTGTGAGTTCGAATCCCGTTTATAACGAGGTGTACTCGATACAACATTCTGTAATCTAGTTTGTCAGTGACTTGCGGCAGGTCGGCAGTTTTCTCGTGGTACTCCGGTTTGCTCCACCAATAAAACTGACCACCACGATATAGCTGAAATATTGTTGAAAGTGGCGTTAAACACCATAAAACCAAACTACTCCCGACCCCTCAAATTATCAATGACTAAACCAAACTAAAGGAATTTATCGACGATTGTTGTGCAACATATTCTCAAGAACTTGAGTTTCCACAAAACGAATAAAATACTCTTTTTAAACACAATTCACAATTTTTATCTTTTGTCATTCGAACATAACATGTTTTGTCTGATTATATCATTCATAGAGTTTATGATTACATTTTTCAGAATTTTATGTCAGAACATGTGACATAACAAAAGGACAGCCTAGTAAATGTACAACAGCCAGCCAAGTGTTAGGTATACCACTTAGTACAGTTTGTGTATGTGATGCAGATCGGTGCAATGGCAGCGTTATTGACAGTCAAAGTCTTATATCGATAATTTGCGCAATATGGATATCTATTTTGTACAACATTTAAATATTTTGTTATTGTTTTAATTGTTTATATATGTTAATAAATTGTTATGAGTTACATTCTTGTATTCGAATGTTGAGTACTGATGAAAGTTCACAAGGCTCGATCACTGAACCCACAGAGGTAGTCAATGCGTCCGGGCCGGGTGGCGTATAGGGATTGCCCTTTCTATGGGAGTTATCAGGTTAAATAAACGTTAGAGAATACCGAAGGCTAGGGTCAATCAAAGAAGGACAATCCAGAGAAACTGGCAACGTAGAGTACACCAGACGAAGGAAAACAAATAAACGTTCGAGGATACCGAAGAAGCAATCCAGAGAAACTGACAACATAGAGTACACCAGACGAAGGAAAAGAAATAAACGTTAGAGAATACCGAAGGAGCAATCCAGAGAAACTGGCAACATAGAGTACACCAGACGAAGGAAAACAAATAAACGTTAGAGAATACCGAAGGAACAATCCAGAGAAACTGATAACATAGAGTACACCAGACGAAGGAAAACAAATAAACGTTAGAGAATACCGAAGGAACAATCCAGAGAAACTGGCAACATAGAGTACACCAGACGAAGGAAAACAAATAAACGTTAGAGAATACCGAAGGAACAATCCAGAGAAACTGGTAACATAGAGTACACCAGACGAAGGAAAACAAATAAACGTTAGAGAATACCGAAGGAACAATCCAGAGAAACTGGCAACATAGAGTACACCAGACGAAGGAAAAGAAATAAACGTTAGAGAATACCGAAGGAACAATCCAGAGAAACTGATAACATAGAGTACACCAGACGAAGGAAAACAAATAAACGTTAGAGAATACCGAAGGAACAATCCAGAGAAACTGATAACATAGAGTACACCAGACGAAGGAAAACAAATAAACGTTAGAGAATACCGAAGGAGCAATCCAGAGAAACTGGTAACATAGAGTACACCAGACGAAGGAAAACAAATAAACGTTAGAGAATACCGAAGGAGCAATCCAGAGAAACTGGTAACATAAGTACACCAGACGAAGGAAAACAAATAAACGTTAGAGAATACCGAAGGAGCAATCCAGAGAAACTGGTAACATAAGTACACCAGACGAAGGAAAACAAATAAACGTTAGAGAATACCGAAGGAGCAATCCAGAGAAACTGGACACCAGACGAAGGAAAACAAATAAACATTAGAGAATACTGAAGGAGCAATCCAGAGAAACTGGTCACATAAGTACACCAGACGAAGGAAAACAAATAAACGTTAGAGAATACCGAAGGAGCAATCCAGAGAAACTGACAACATAGAGTACACCAGACGAAGGAAAACAAATAAACGTTAGAGAATACCGAAGGCTAGGGTCAATCAAAAAACAATCCAGAGAAACTGGTAACATAAGTATACCAAACGAAGGAAAACAAAACAAAAACACAACGCAACATGTGTTGGACACCATTATAGGCAAACAAACACAAATAACGTAAATAAGATATAGACCCTCTTACAAACAACTGGAGGTAAAGTCGACCCGAACATTGTATTTATGCGGAAAGCTTGACTGTGGATCATAGTGGGTAGCGTGTAATACTGTTACTAAAGGCCTCTTTTGTAGATTTCGAAATAAAGTATGCGTTCTGTAGCCACTACAAAAGGCTAAATTATCGCCCCTACCTAACTCGCCATACTTTTCCAGGCGTAGTCAAATGTCGTTGATGTGGTTGACCCATATAAGATTACAGAAAGTTTTATTAACGAAAAAAAAATCTCCAATTTTTGACACATTTATCAAGTCGACACCATAAACGTGTAATGCATTTTCTTTGTTTATGCAAAAAGGGTAGTCATTCAATTTCACCGGTGACTGCAGCGTTTGGTGCATATAAACGTTAGAGAATACCGAAGGGGCAATCAAAAAAGGACAATCCAGAGAAACTGGAAACATAAGGGTACACAAGACGAAGAAAAACAAAGCAAAAACACAACACAGTATGTGTTGGACACCACTATACGCAAACAAACAGAAATAATGTAAATAAGACATGTGTCCTCCTACAAACAACTGGCGGTAAAGGCGAACCGAACATCGTTATTATGCGGAAATCGTAACGTAGACACATACAAGAACAATACAAAAAACTAACAAGATGAGCAACACGGACCCCACCAAAAACACCGGGGGTAGGAGGGGGGGGGGGGGGACTCATGTGCTCGCGAAGGGTAAGCAGTTCCTGCTTCTTATCAGACACCCGCCGTGTTACTCATAAAGTGCAGTCAAGTCCGGTAAAAGTATTGGCAGTGATAGAGTCCATAGAGGAAAGAATACATACGTAAAAAGTAAAAGATCCATTGTTATTTGAGATATGGATATTTCGTAACGGTCTACCAGATTGTGATGACGACCGTGTATATTTGCCAAGCCCCCCCCCCCCCCCAAAAAAAAAACAACCCCGCCAGGCTCTAGCGTTAATACAAGATTAACTTTTATACCCCCAAATACATGCCCTGTAATTATCTATCATAGGGACGCTGCACTATCATATGATTTTGTAAATACATTTTTGTACATGTACATGATATGCAACACCGTCTAAAATCTTACAATTAGCTATAACTAGACTTAAGGCTCTATTAACTGATGTAGCCACTACTTTTGCTGTAACATCACAATCTAGGTTAGGCTATGTTAGGTCAGATTAGTGTTTAATGCCACTTTCAACAATATTTCAGCTATATCGTCGCGGTCAGTTTTACTGGTGGTGGAAACGGAAGTACCCGGGGAAAATCACTGACCTGTTGTAAGTCACAAACAAACTTTATCATATAATGTTGGGACTGAGCAGGATTCGAACTCACAACGTTAGTGGTGATAGGTACTGATTGCATAGGTGGTTGTAAATCCAACTACATGTACCATATTTTGACTGACATTGTAGCGAACCATCTCGTAAACATTCCTACCAAATTCAATTTCAATTAGACCAGGGAGCCGTCGTGGCCGTGATCGTCATGGTAGTTGGCTAAACCTATGCAATCAGTGCCCATCACCACTGATGTGAGTTCGAATCTTGATCATGGCGAGATGTACAACATTATGTGATAAAATATGTCAGTGACTTACGGCAGGTTGGTGGTTTTCTGCGGGTACTCCGGTTTCCTCCACCAATAAAACTGACCGCCACGATATAACTGAAATATTGTTGAAAGTGGCGTTAAACATCATCAATCAAACATCAATTGGACCAGTGGTTTCAGAGAAGAAATGTAAAAGTTTACCTACAGCAGTGCGGTGGACAGCAACGACCGATGCAAAGGAGTATTCAATGATCATTCATCATGTTCATGAACAGTTTAGTTCAGTCAGTACAGTGGTTTGAGGAACTATTTTTCTTCTTTACTTCTTGTAAACTTTCATGTGTTACTGTTTCATAGCGGTCGTTACACATTAGTTTGTCAATCAGCACAAGAAACACGAACTTCACAAAGGACCTTACAATTATTATTCATGGACCATTTGGAAATTACATGTGTTCCTTAATTGTGGTTAAATTGAATATAGAAATCAGCATGAAACTGTGTAATGGTTCAATTAATAAGGAAAATCCTGGTTAGAAAATAAATCAACTGAAAATCAATGAAAATAGCTGACACCATCTACACCTCTCTTTTATGACCTGTTCTGACCGTTTCCTACAACTTTCAGATTTTTTTCAGAGGATAATTGCTGAGATCAGTTAAATAACAGAAAAAAATCATCCCTGATCTAAGCAGCATTCTAAAATTTGACAGTTCGTCAAAGATTTCTGTCTTCCGTTTTTTGTTTTCTTTGTCTTCGTTCTATGCCTTCTCTTGTGTCCAATGTTGCCGGTGTCTCCAGAGATTTCGAGTCGTTCCGGCCCCAGTCAATCCGGCCTCAGTTTTTCATTAATATTATTATTGTGTTTATGTCTTTTTTTTTTTTTAAATATATAATATATTTTAGGTTTTGTAATATCGGCGTTTGACGGGAGGTAACTCTTCGGAAAGAAATAAAAAGCTGACAACTATCTATGTCAATGAAATTATCGCACTCTAAGGCATGATGTCTCGGTCTAACGTGAATCTTGCATACAACACAAGGATACGTAGCCATCGTTTAAATGTTTTATGTTCACGAAGCTAATGAGGACTTTTTTTTCAAACTTTCTTTTTATAAGGAGCAGGCGGCACATCCAAGAATTTCTCCTAATTAATTTTCTGCTTGTACAATAAATGGCTTGGGTTTTGAGTTTTTTTTTCGGTAATCCTATAGATTAGCGGCGTAAATTGGATACCTTGTAAGACCTACTATAGTATAGCGGCGTAAATTATTAAAGCGATTTTTAAGGCTGTATATTGACAAAACACATGAAATAATATTGTTACACCAAAACACATGAAACAAGATGAACTGTGAGCCAATGCTCACTTATGATACCCCCGCTCTTCGGCAAACAGGAAGTAGGAATCTGATGGGTCCAAAAACGCTTCCCACGATATGGGGTACCTATATGAAGCTTGTGACCAAATATCAGATCTCTGCCATCAATAGTTGCTGAGAAAAATGTGACGAAAAATGTGTATAAAAACCAACTAAGTCGGCAAACAGGAAGTAGGAATCTGACGGGTCCAAAAACACTTCCCACAATATGGCTTACATATATGAAGCTTGTGACCAAATATCAGATTCCTGTCATCAATAGTTGCTTAGAAAAATGCGACGAAAAATGAGCATATATGTTCAATGTGTATAAAAATCAACAAAGTCGGCAAACAGGAAGTAGGAATCTGATGGGTCCAAAAATGCTTCCCATGATATGGGGTACCTATATGAAACTTGTGACCAAATATCAGATTTCTGCCATTGATAGTTGCTGAGAAAAATGCGACGAAAAATATCTTGGACGGACGGAGGGACGGACAGACGAACAGAGGTAAAACAGTATACCCCCCTTCCCCCCTCCGGGGAGCGGGGGTATAATAATATTGTTACACCAAAACACATGAAATGATATTGCTACACAATCAGTAAGACAAAATATGATATAATTATATCAAGTTATACAACAAATAAGTCAGTGATGCAACACATAAGTGCATTGAACTTGTCATCATTCCGGTGCAAGTTCCTCCATCGAAATTCGGAAAGGTATGTCTGAAACAGGGCCCTGGACGTTCCAAATTGTCGACGTAGTTTTCGTTTCACGCGCATCCACATATTCTCTATATTTTGAGTGTGGATCCCTGGATCTCACTTTACAGGGACCCTTTTAAAAATGCGCTTAAATATTTAGAAAATAATTTACGCCGTCCATTTGAAAATTGCGAATTTACGCCGCTAATCTATAGGATTACTCTTTTTTTCTGTGATTACAATATTAACTAGAACTGCGAGTGACCTCACTGAGTGATACCCCCGCTTGCAATACTATGATGTTCAAACTTTGGAATACAGGTATATTAGCAAGTTACCTATGAAAAATGAACGGATAACTTACATGTACATGCCCATATATCCATAAATAAGTATACGAGAATTTTTTTTTTTAATTATCTCCCTTTCTACATTTTGGAAAGCAAATATCCAGATGTGAAAAGGTCAATTAAAATCTTATTTCATTCAGGAATAGTTACGCTTACATCACCTTTCAAGTTTTTGACAGGAGCCATTTTCCTTCATGCACATCTGCAGGCAGTGTATTACAACTGTGTAAAGTTTCATTTAAATCCAATGAGCCATTTAGGAGGAGTTGCGCTTACAAGGTACATGCCCCTCCCCCCTTTTCGTGAAAGTATAAGTTGAATTATCTCCCCTTTTAAATTTTAGACAGCAACCATATTCCTTCATGCACATCTGTAGGTAGTATACAACAACTGTGTAAAATTTCACAAAACTCCAATAAGCCGTTTAGGAGGAGTTGCGCTTACAAGGTACATCCCCCCCTTTTCGTGAAAGTATAAGATGAATTATCTCCCCTTTTAAATTTTGGACAGCAACCATATTCCTTCATGCACATCTGCAGGTAGTGTACTACAATTGTGTAAAGTTTCACAAAACTCCAATAAGCCGTTTAGGAGGAGTTGCACTTACAAGGTACACGACCCCCCCCCCCCCCCCCTTTCGTGAAAGTATAAGTTGAATTATCTCCCTTTCTAAATTTTAGACAGCAACGGTATTCCTTCATGCACATCTGGAGATTGTGTACTACAACTGTGCAAAGTTTCATAAAAATTCAATAAGCAGTTTAGTAGGAGTTGCACTTACAAGGTACATGCCCCTCCCCCCTTTTCGTGAAAGTATAAGTTGAATTATCTCCCCTTTTAAATTTTAGACAGCAACCATATTCCTTCATGCACATCTGTAGGTAGTGTACTACAACTGTGTAAAATTTCACAAAACTCCAATAAGCCGTTTAGGAGGAGTTGCACTTACAAGGTACACGACCCCCCCCCCCTTTTCGTGAAAGTATAAGTTGAATTATCTCCCCTTCTAAATTTTAGACAGCAACGGTATTCCTTCATGCACATCTGCAGGTTGTGTACTACAACTGTTTAAAGTTTCATAAAAATTCAATAAGCAGTTTAGTAGGAGTAGGTACATGCCCCCCCCCCCCCTTTTCGTGAAAGTATAAGTTGAATTATCTCCCCTTCTAAATTTTAGACAGCAACGGCATTCCTTCATGCACATCTGCAGGTAGTGTACTACAGCTGTGTAAAGTTTCACAAAACTTCAATAAGCCGTTTAGGAGGAGTTGCGCTTACAAGGTACATGCCCCTCCCCCCTTTTCGTGAAAGTATAAGTTGAATTATCTCCCCTTTTAAATTTTAGACAGCAACCATATTCCTTCATGCACATCTGTAGGTAGTATACAACAACTGTGTAAAATTTCACAAAACTCCAATAAGCCGTTTAGGAGGAGTTGCGCTTACAAGGTACATCCCCCCCTTTTCGTGAAAGTATAAGATGAATTATCTCCCCTTTTAAATTTTGGACAGCAACCATATTCCTTCATGCACATCTGCAGGTAGTGTACTACAATTGTGTAAAGTTTCACAAAACTCCAATAAGCCGTTTAGGAGGAGTTGCACTTACAAGGTACACGACCCCCCCCCCCCCCTTTCGTGAAAGTATAAGTTGAATTATCTCCCTTTCTAAATTTTAGACAGCAACGGTATTCCTTCATGCACATCTGGAGATTGTGTACTACAACTGTGCAAAGTTTCATAAAAATTCAATAAGCAGTTTAGTAGGAGTTGCACTTACAAGGTACATGCCCCTCCCCCCTTTTCGTGAAAGTATAAGTTGAATTATCTCCCCTTTTAAATTTTAGACAGCAACCATATTCCTTCATGCACATCTGTAGGTAGTGTACTACAACTGTGTAAAATTTCACAAAACTCCAATAAGCCGTTTAGGAGGAGTTGCACTTACAAGGTACACGACCCCCCCCCCCTTTTCGTGAAAGTATAAGTTGAATTATCTCCCCTTCTAAATTTTAGACAGCAACGGTATTCCTTCATGCACATCTGCAGGTTGTGTACTACAACTGTTTAAAGTTTCATAAAAATTCAATAAGCAGTTTAGTAGGAGTAGGTACATGCCCCCCCCCCCCTTTTCGTGAAAGTATAAGTTGAATTATCTCCCCTTCTAAATTTTAGACAGCAACGGCATTCCTTCATGCACATCTGCAGGTAGTGTACTACAGCTGTGTAAAGTTTCACAAAACTTCAATAAGCCGTTTAGGAGGAGTTGCGCTTACAAGGTACACGACCCCCCTTTTCGTGAAAGTATAAGTTGAATCATCTCCCCTTCTAAATTTTAGACAGCAACGGTATTCCTTCATGCACATCTGGAGATTGTGTACTACAACTGTGCAAAGTTTCATAAAAATTCAATAAGCAGTTTAGTAGGAGTTGCACTTACAAGGTACATGCCCCTCCCCCCTTTTCGTGAAAGTATAAGTTGAATTATCTCCCCTTTTAAATTTTAGACCGCAACCATATTCCTTCATGCACATCTGTAGGTAGTGTACTACAACTGTGTAAAATTTCACAAAACTCCAATAAGCCGTTTAGGAGGAGATGCGCTTACAAGGTACATCCCCCCCTTTTCGTGAAAGTATAAGATGAATTATCTCCCCTTTTAAATTTTGGACAGCAACCATATTCCTTCATGCACATCTGCAGGTAGTGTACTACAACTGTGTAAAGTTTCACAAAACTCCAATAAGCCGTTTAGGAGGAGTTACACTTACAAGGTACACGACCACCCCCCCCCCCCCCCCCCCCCTTTTCGTGAAAGTATAAGTTGAATTATCTCCCCTTCTAAATTTTAGACAGCAACGGTATTCCTTCATGCACATCTGCAGGTTGTGTACTACAACTGTTTAAAGTTTCATAAAAATTCAATGAAAAGTTTAGTAGGAGTAGGTACATGCCCTCCCCTTTTCATGAAAGTATAAGTTGCATTATCTCCCCTTCTAAATTTTAGACAGCAACGGCATTCCTTCATGCACATCTGCAGGTTGTGACAGCAACCATATTCCTTCATGCACATCTGCAGGTAGTGTACTACAACTGTGTAAAGTTTCACAAAACTCCAATAAGCCGTTTAGGAGGAGTTGCACTTACAAGGTACACGACCCTCCTTTTCGTGAGAGTATAAGTTGAATTATCTCCCCTTCTAAATTTTAGACAGCAACGGTATTCCTTCATGCACATCTGGAGATTGTGTACTACAACTGTGCAAAGTTTCATAAAAATTCAATAAGCAGTTTAGTAGGAGTTGCACATACAAGGTATATGCACCCCCTTTTCGTGAAAGTATAAGTTGAATTATCTCCCTTTTAAATTTTGGACAGCAACCATATTCCTTCATGCACATCTGCAGGTAGTGTACTACAACTGTGTAAAGTTTCACAAACCTCCAATAAGCCGTTTAGGAGGAGTTGCGCTTACAAGGTACATGACCCCCCTTTTCGTGAAAGTATAAGTTGAATTATCTCCCCTTCTAAATTTTAGACAGCAGCGGTATTCCTTCATGCACATCTGCAGGTAGTGTACTACAAATGTGTAAAGTTTCATAAAATCCAATAAGCCGTTTAGGAGGAGTTGCACTTACAAGGTACATGGAAGGTCGAACAGACGAACGGACAGACGGACAGGGTGATTCCTATATACTCCCCCAAACTTTGTTTGCGGGGGGGTATAATTAATCCCATTCATATTACCAATATAATATAAATGAAGAACAATAGACTATAATTAAGCATTTAACGATCTTGAAGATTTTGTTTGGACAAGGCTTTCTTTTTAATCTTTTTTATGTTAAAAGAAAGTGAAAAACATCAAAGAAAAATATTAATAACTTTAGCTTAATAACTTGACCTCTAAGCATGTATATGTGTTGTAATATAGTGTATTCATGATATTTTATATTGGGGCCGAAACAACTATGTTATTTGGGGCCGGATCGACTAGGGCCTGAACAACTAGGGTCAGAACGACTAGGTCCGGACGGGTATTGGGGCCGCATCAACCTGCTTCCTCTCCAGATTGACCATTCTTGATCGTCCCTTTCGGTTTCTTTTATTTATAGAATCAGTTTCTTTTATTTATAGAATCAAACACAAAGAAACATGCTGAATATATTTCAATATATTTTTATTAAATTACGATCTTTTTGTATCATGATACATTTGTAATAGAATCTGACAATGTTCATGTAAAACAGAGTACAGAGCACAATGTATCAAGTCTTTAACATTTTATTTGTTTGTCACAGGTACGGTAAATACACCTATAGGCTCACCTGAGACTGTATCTATCACCTGTTGTTTTAGGTACAATTTGGGCTCAATTCAGTGTGTAATTTCAGAGAAAATTATATTATATTCATATCCCCATATGGCTCTATGTTAAATAATGTCATGCATGTTGTGATGGCCATCTTGAATTTCTGATCAACACAAAATATCTTACATTTGGTTGAGAGCCATCTAAGGATCATTGCAGCTAAGCTTACTTTCAAATATTTCAATGGTTTAAAAGAATAGTTCTTCAAAAATTCCCATAGAGTACTATGTTAAACATTTTCCTATGAATGCAGCCATCTTGAATTTCAAATCAACATGAAAAATGAAAACTTTGGAATGGACTTTCCAATCAATTCACGATATAACTGAAATATTGTTACAAGTGGTGTTAAACCCTATAACCCACCCTATCCAATGAATTCATGACCAGTTTGGGTTCAATCAAGTGTCTATTTTCTGAAATAATTTATTTTATTCATCTTCTCATATGGTTCTACACGTGTGTTAAAGCACGTTCTCTGATGGTGGCAATTTTGGATTTTCGAACTATTAATTGATTATTCATGTAGATTTGGGTTCAATGAAAGTTCTAGTTTCTTGGAAAAATTATATTATTCGCTTCCCATAGGGTCCTATGCCACACGTTATTTAGTGGTGGCCATCTTGGATGACAAATGCAAAGTGATGACAATAGCTAAATTAGCCCTTTGGGCCAGGTGAGCTAAAAATTACAGGATTTTTAACAATTATTTTTATACAAACAAATAATGTAACACATATCAACATTACACCTTAAGACTTGTTTCTATTTGAACAAATCAAAACTCTATCTTAAGATTTGTTTCTATTTGAAGAATCTAAAAATAGAAACATATACATTTGTATTTGAATACAACCATATTATATTTGATCGCTGAATGAATTTTCAATCACGTACCCCAAAAAAATCGTAAGTTTTTAACCTTGGTATCTTAAACCTCTTTTAAAAATACCATAACCCAATAATATTTAGAACGACAAATTGTACAACTGCAAATACAGTCAAACCTGTATTAAGAGGTCACATTTGTACAGTCAAACCTGTATTAAGAGGTCACATTTGTACAGTCAAACCTGTATTAAGAGGTCACATTTGGGACCCAAAAAATAGTCTTCAATGACAAGTGACCTCTTAAAATAGGGACAATTCATATCAATTTTACTGTGACAAAAAATTTATATATTTTTGCAGCACATATTTTTTGTTTCAATTATAAAATTCATAAAACATTTTGAATATTGCTTACTAGTTCAATATCTTGATTAATCAGATGAGTTCAAATAGGAACAAAAATGGACACATATTTTGTTGAAAAGAAAACATGATTCAAGACTGGATAGAAGAGTGTCATGGGTCCATTTATGCTGCAAGGTCTGTACTGTACTTATTAGGTACAAGAAAAAGCATTGAGTGAACGATTCTGAACTAGAGGCAGTCATTGGTCAATTATCAGAGTTGAACCTTCATACCATATATAGGCATAATAACTTTATCTTTAAATAGATGCTATCAACACATAAATATAAACATTTTATTTTTCAATCGATGGATTACAACAGGCTATTATTGCCACTTTCAACAATATTTCTGTTAGAGACTAATCATTTAACCAGAAGGAGAGGGGTCCTTTAGAGCCAGACATTTTTTTTTCAAGAGAAATAGAAATCATATTTTTTTCTTTGGGACATGAAGTTCTGTCATTGTTTTCATATGTTACCAAATATTTCTTGTTAAAAATTGCATGACAGATTATTTCATAATTTTGCATTTTTCAGGACATTTTACTTTTTTTCAATAAAATGTTGCGATAAGAAAAAAAAACCATAGTCACCAACATCCCCACCCCACCAAAGTTAAATGGTTGTTCCCATGTAACATTAAAACAACATGTTAGTCTTAGTTGTAATAGGCAGAGACAAACTTGATCAGAAAAGCTTGAATCAAGGTATACCTAGCCACATTTTTGAATGGAAGACATCTATATATATATAATGCTGTAATCAATTAAAGCTATACATTTAAATAATCTATCATTATTAATATTTTATCAGCATAAACGGATTGACTGTGATACCAATAATAATCAGGTCAGTGTGATCTCAAACAAATTATGACATTAACTAGAAAAACAATATGATGAGTTTTAAAGGTCTTGACATACATAATAACTAGCAACACATCTTATCCTATCTGATTAGCTGTCATGGGCGTAGCTTGGGGTCAAATATTACTGAGGCAAGGGGTCTCGGGAGGGAAGCACCCCCAACCACGAAGCCAAGAACATTTTTTTTTTAAAGTGTAGTTGTGGCCTTTATGAATCAATATACAAAACTAATTTGATTCTTCCATTGCCACTGAGCATGTGGGAATTAAAAAAAAAAAATAAAAAATGAAACGCCTAATTTTTGTCGTTGATTTTTCTTAGCGAGGCAACTGCCTTGGTTGCCTCAATGGAAGCTACGCCACTGGCTGCTATACTAGTATTAATGTCTGTCCAAACCTTAATATCTGTTATTACTTGATTTTTTATCGGCAAATTGGACATTTTTTCCTTTGATTTGTGCTGCTGATCAAGTTTGGATCACTGAACTGACCTTGATCCACTGACTAAGTCTGGATCACTGAACTGACCTTGATCCACTGACTAAGTCTGGATCACTGAACTGACCTTGATCCACAAAAATATTAAGTCAGTGTGATGTCAAACACATTTTGACGTCACCGATAAAAATAATAACGCAAGTTTTGAAGATCTCAACATGCATTATCACTAGTATCACAGTTCATCCTATACTAGTAATAATGTCTATCAGGTTGAAAACATATGTTACCATATGACAATGATCATCTTCATCTTCAATGTGCAAAGGTCAAAAGATTGATATTCCGGTGTTTCAGAGTTTTTTTTACTGGTCTTAACATGAATTTGAGAGGCTCACGTGAGCCTGTATCAATCACCTGGTGAGCTGACAGTGTAATTTAAGAGACTCACCTGAGCCTGTATCAATCACCTGGTGAGCTGACAGTGTAATTTGAGAGGCTCACCTGAGCCTGTATCAATCACCTGGTGAGCTGACAGTGTAATTTAAGAGGCTCACCTGAGCCTGTATCAATCACCTGGTGAGTTGACAGTGTAATTTAAGAGGCTCACCTGAGCCTGTATCAATCACCTGGTGAGCTGACAGTGTAATTTGAGAGGCTCACCTGAGCCTGTATCAATCACCTGGTGAGCTGACAGTGTAATTTGAGAGGCTCACCTGAGCCTGTATCAATCACCTGGTGAGCTGACAGTGTAATTTAAGAGGCTCACCTGAGCCTGTATCAATCACCTGGTGAGCTGACAGTGTAATTTGAGAGGCTCACCTGAGCCTGTATCAATCACCTGGTGAGCTGACAGTAATTTAAGAGGCTCACCTGAGCCTGTATCAATCACCTGGTGAGCTGACAGTGTAATTTGAGAGGCTCACCTGAGCCTGTATCAATCACCTGGTGAGCTGACAGTGTAATTTGAGAGGCTCACCTGAGCCTGTATCAATCACCTGGTGAGCTGACAGTGTAATTTGAGAGGCTCACCTGAGCCTGTATCAATCACCTGGTGAGTTGACAGTGTAATTTGAGAGGCTCACCTGAGCCTGTATCAATCACCTGGTGAGCTGACAGTGTAATTTGAGAGGTTCACCTGAGCCTGTATCAATCACCTGGTGAGCTGACAGTGTAATTTAAGAGGCTCACCTGAGCCTGTATCAATCACCTGGTGAGCTGACAGTGTAATTTAAGAGGCTCACCTGAGCCTGTATCAATCACCTGGTGAGCTGACAGTGTAATTTGAGAGGCTCACCTGAGCCTGTATCAATCACCTGGTGAGCTGACAGTGTAATTTGAGAGGCTCACCTGAGCCTGTATCAATCACCTGGTGAGTTGACAGTGTAATTTGAGAGGCTCACCTGAGCCTGTATCAATCACCTGGTGAGCTGACAGTGTAATTTGAGAGGCTCACCTGAGCCTGTATCAATCACCTGGTGAGCTGACAGTGTAATTTAAGAGGCTCACCTGAGCCTGTATCAATCACCTGGTGAGCTGACAGTGTAATTTGAGAGGCTCACCTGAGCCTGTATCAATCACCTGGTGAGCTGACAGTGTAATTTAAGAGGCTCACCTGAGCCTGTATCAATCACCTGGTGAGCTGACAGTGTAATTTGAGAGGCTCACCTGAGCCTGTATCAATCACCTGGTGAGCTGACAGTGTAATTTAAGAGGTTCACCTGAGCCTGTATCAATCACCTGGTGAGCTGACAGTAATTTAAGAGGCTCACCTGAGCCTGTATCAATCACCTGGTGAGCTGACAGTGTAATTTGAGAGGCTCACCTGAGCCTGTATCAATCACCTGGTGAGCTGACAGTGTAATTTGAGCCTGTATCAATCACCTGTGACAAACGTTTGAATGACTGATCAATCGAAAATGAAAGTAAAAAATCAGCATGGCTATGAGTGAAAACACTGTCCTCGACAGTTTTAATGTACAGTTACATTTCAAACAAATAGTTCTGTGGACTATCCTGCCTGTTGACAGAACAACGACAGTTGCAGAGTTATGTAAGAGTATATTCGTGGGTGATTTTACGGACATAAAAGAGGTTGGAGAAAACAACAATCCTTTCGTTAATTTTGACCTGAAGTATGAGGTGTCTGTTAGAAAATCCAAATCTCTCCGAGTAAACACTATTGTGTTGTTTGTTTGCCAAAATAGTAGAATTGAACTGGTTTGCGTTATGTTTTTAAACCGCTGAAAATAAAAACAAAATATAAAAACCCTTCCCATGTTGTATTGGAAATAAACACAAAAAAATAAAAACCCTACCTACCTTGCCCTTTTTCTGAAATCCATTGTCTGAGAACCAGAGCATTTTTTTTTAGATGGCCTTATATTTAGACAGACTATCTTGTTTTTTTGGGGGGGTATTAAAATTTAAGCTAGAGTTATCTTTCTTTGCTCAAGTTTAATTCTTAGGAAAACGCATCAATTAATGATATGTGTGCAAATGAATTTATGTCATCCTATGTGACAAACCTAAAGTAGAAAGGTTTTACCCTCTAGTTAAAGATCATAGGAAGTTAATTTTCACCCTTAAAAAATAAAAATGGGACAGTACATTTTTTGGTTGACTTATTGACTTAGTGTCTGTCCTATGTTAAAACTTTGTTCCCAGGTGGTATGGCCATCTTAGATTGCCAATCAGAACAAAAATAATAAATTGTGTAGAGGATCATTCATTGAATATTTCCACCGAGTTTTGTTTCAATTGGCCCAGTGGTTTTCGGGAAAGAGATTGAAGCTTACGGACGACAACAACGGACACAAAGTGATGACAATAGGTCACACAAACTATTGGCCCAGTGACCGAACAATTAAATTGTGTTAGGTAGGTCTAATAATTATCTTTATTTGAAAAGTCTGATTAACATTCAGTTGAATATTTCTATCTAGAACTTGGATAAAGCCTGTCCTTGGTATCTTTCATCTTAATTTATCTATCCCAGATAAGTCAAATGCACTTAAAAATCACCTGTTCCTTCCTTAAATCAAACACAGCCAAATATATGCGGCTTACATACCTGTAGTAGTGTAATGGTATTCTTTATCTACATTTTTATTTTAGTGTCTTCAGGTAATTTACAAGAATTGTCAGAATGATAACATACCATCCTCTCCTTCTATAACTAAAGCATGAAAAGATAAGTTGAAAATAAGATACTCATAGGAGTAGTGATCGCATATAATTTTTTTATCACAATTAAGTCTAAAAATATATTAATATGACCCACGTTTTGATGCAAAATTAGGTCTCAATCAGGTCATAAAAAATCTAAATGACAACAGATGTGCACATGAAGACTATGCTCATTTCTTTTATACGTGTAGATAGGTAAATACAAGATATTTAAAAAAACAACATATTCAGTGTCGTTTTCTCTCATGCTTGATAAAAAAATATTTAAACATTTGAAGACACTCCAACGATACTGTAAAAAGATACAGAAAGAAAATATAAAGGTTTAACCATGTATTTTTATCATCTTAACCTCCATGACACAAATACAAGTAACAAATATGATCTAAATATTGCTTTTTTACATAAACATTTCATGAGTACGAGTAGGAACATTTAAAAATCTCTTTCTTGGCCAACACATCCATCCTCTTTTAACATTCAACAAATTATTTTACCTCAAATATTGTAAGTCAGTTGGACTCAGATATCTTAAATCAGTCTGACTCAGATATCTTAAATTGGTTTGATCTTGATATCTTTAATGATCAGACTCTTCCATCTTGAACAATTTGACTTGGATATCTTAAACAGTTTTGACTCAAGATATCTTAACTTGAAAAAATCAAATATCTTGAAAAGTTTGATACCAAACATCTTAAACGGTCTAAAAATTCAAAAAGTAAAATAGTGGTCTGACCTTGAAATAAAAGGTTAAACAGTGCATAAATTAGTAACATATTTCATAATGATATAGTCCAACTGTAGCTTGTGTCAAAGAGAAGAGATTTAAGAAAAATAGAACTGCACAATTGATAATTATTTAATGTGAATATAGAGATTTCTTATGCCGCTACATCATGAACAAGTATAGACAGACATCACGGACAAAAGTAATTGTGAATCATCTACAAAAATGTATATATTCCCCAACATCATATACTATGGCATGTTATAAAACATGGAATTGGCACAATATTTACACAAATGTATATCATATACTGTGGCATATTATAAAACATGGAATTGGCACAACATGTCATGGGCTAATTATTACTGCGGAACTGTGGATCTTTACAATCTTTAAAAAAAAGAAAGAATTAGAGGCTCAGTGAGCTCAGCCTGTGTTGCTCACCTTTCATTCTGCCTTGAGGAAACTTAATACAGAACCTTCCATACATGTAGATGCTTCCTACCAAGTTTTGGTTCATATGGCTAAGCAGTTTCAAAGAAGAAGATTTTTAAGAAATAGACCAATCAGAAACAAGAATTGCATGTGGTTGCCATGTTTGCTAACCGATCGGGACAAAATGAGCAATCTTCATAGAGGACATTCCATAAATGCTTCCTACCAAGTTTTGGTGGTGGCCATGTTTGTTAACCGATTGGGAAGAAATGAGCAATCTTAATAGTGGACATTCCATAGATGATTCCTACCAAGTTTCGGTGGTAGCCATGTTTGCTATCAATCAGGACGAAATGAGCAATCTTCATAGAGGACATTCCATAGATGCTTCCTACCAAGTTTCAGTTCATTTGGCCAAGTGGTTTCAGAGGAGAAGATTTAAAAAAATCGGCCTATCAGAAACAAGAATTGCCTGTGGCGGCCATGTTTGGTAATGGATCATAACAAAATGTGCACTCTTTAGAGAGGACCTTCCATAGATGCTTCCTACCAAGTTTCAGTTCATTTGGCTGAGGGGTTTCAGAGGAGAAGATTAAAATGTGAAAAGTTAATGGACGACGGACGACGTACGCCAAGTGATGGCAAAAGCTCACATTGCCTTTGGCAAGGTGAGCTAAAAAAAAAGGCTGTTAAGAACTACGACTCCGCAGCAATGGTTAATCAAATATTAAAACATAACATTAACAAATTTAATATGTGTACATCTCAATGAATTTTTCTCATGATAATACTTTTCTGACAACATTTATTATTTATTTTGGCAGTATTTCTTCCATACAGCAACAAATCTACATACATAAATTTACTTAATATTATGAAATATATAGCAAGATACTGGAACAATGTTAAATCTTCAAACATTTAAATAATAGTATTCAAATTTTCATTTTTCATAGAATAACAAACCAAATATTATTTATTATGCAATAATATTGGTTATGTTTTTTCTTATGAAAAAGTTAAAAGGATATATACATTAAAAATAAAACCATACACCTAGGTCATACACAATGAAGATTATGTTTCTCAGGTCTAGTATAAATTACAGACTAACATCAGTCTGTATTGCTATCCTGGTAAAGAAGAATGCCACGATATAGCTGAAATATTGCTAAAATTGGCATTAAACACCAATCAATTAATCAATGGAAAAGAAGATTTTTATAAATGATAAGTCTATCATGGCATAAATTCAGAAGGATCGGTCAACTATAACAAAACCATTGTGTCTACAGACGCACGACAGCGACAGACATATAATGTAAAACGATCGTAAAATTTTGTGGTTTTATAATCAATGTAGACCAGCCAATGGATATGTGCTATTACTTTTTTGTCAAAGCAAACACGAGTTACTGTCGGACACGTCCTTTAATTCTGCAATCGCAAAGGTAAAAATTACCCAAATCGAAAAGTACCGTACAGTAAATTTGGTCAAAGTGAACTAGAGTTTTCATCGGACGGAAGGAAGAATGGACGGATGATGGTATATTATAATACCTTCCGTCTTCAACAGGTGTATACAAAAAAGGTAATTAAAACCAGCTTTTAAAGCTGTAGAATATATAAAAAATAAAAACAGCAACTCTTAAATCATGTAAGGCTAGCCACCATGACAACTCTTAACAACTACCACTGAAATGTTCAACACAAAAATCAAATATTCACAAAAACTGGAACGTGAAGCAAGGTACAAATGCACTAGTGAAAACAAATAAGAAAGTGTAAAATTGAACTGGTACAATAGTCCCCCAAACATATAGGACTCTGGTAGACCCCCACCACTCTATGAACCTTTACAAATAGACCTCTGGAAGCCAGGGAGTGAATGTACGTCATAATTGGAAGCCATTTTGTGTCACTTGAAGGTAAGTTTTTACTTATAGCATCAGATATTGTGAGGATAACATTAAATGTGATAGTGCATCACATGCCCCTAAATGTCTGCTAAACAACATGTCCATTGTTCAAAAACTTGTAGTCAAACTCTCAAACACTTCGACAATGTTATTTCCACCTGTTGCCTATAAATAAAAACTTATCTTCAAGCAGCACAAAATGGCTTTCAATTATGACGTACATTCACCCCTCTGGAAGTCCCAGTATAAAAAACATAATATTCTAAAGTACCGACACCTGCAATAATGATAAGATAAAGTTATTATTAGCAAACAGGGGTTGTCATGTCAAAGAGACATACAATTAAATAAAGGTGATATGTATTTGTTTCATGGCCTGAGAAACATCCTCTTTATTTTGCATGACCTACAGATTAATACAACTATTTTCAATATAGTGTTACGATTTGGCACTGAACAACATGTTAATAGTATATATACACTCACATGTAAACAGAACAAAAATATGCTAAATCATCTTAAAAATTATAATATATCTATGTATGTATGTATGTATACGTATATATTTTTTTAGGAAATCGAGTAACAAAGACAAATTTTTTCAGTAAAGCATAACAAATCAAATTTTCTCCCAAACAAAATATATATAAAAATTAAATGAAAACATATTTAAACTTTTAAAACAAACAATGTTAAGAAAAAAAAACCAAATGAATTTTAATTTATTCAATCTAATTCAAATTTGATGCTTCTAATAGCTTCTTGTACGGGGTCATTTCAGATAACCTGTTATTCATATTTGACAGTCCAGTAAAATGCAAGATAGTTAAACATATTAACCAAATGGAAAACGGTTGGGAAAGAAATAGATGATCCCTTCAATATGGTGGTAACATTATCAAGTGATGTCTATAATAAAACTAAGACATATTACTTATCAAGATATATAATGAATAATTACAAAGTTGAGTATTTTCTACCTCTTATACTTATACAAAATTATTTACAAATTAGAAATAAATATACACATTGTATTGCTCCTTACAATTTAGCACTAAATATATTGTCAATAAAATTATGCAGCATTTTGATAGTAAACAACAAAGAAGAAAAAAAACTGACAAAAACAACATAGTTAGCACCTTATTACTGCACTGTCACATGACTGCAGCTTACAAATGACTAGTATAAGATGTGTTACTATGGTGATAGCTGTTTCCATGGAAACTTGAGAATTTATGAATATTGCTATGGTGACTTTAACCTCAAACTAAAATGCTTCTGATGTCTGGTCTTGGAGATCACGAATCCTTCTGTCATAGTTCTGTCATTCGTAGGATGTCCAACAGATATTTCCATGGTAACTGAGACAGACTGATGATAATTATGTTACATGGAATATCAACACAGACTGTTTTTAGCATGACCTCTATCAGTTGCTATGGATACTATGTTGTTTCTGATGAAACTTCCGATGCAGACATTATTTTCCTTCTTTTAGCAAAATATTCTATTCTATCTTCCAAACTGTCTGTAAAATAATACATGATACAACTCAATTCTAAATTGGTGACAAATGCATTAGGTTAAATATTTTTTTCTGTAGTGACTAGAGTTACTTCCCTTGCCTTAATGATTTTCTTTTACAGGATTGTCAAAATTGATACAGTGAAACGTATATAAACCAAACCACCTTAGGATCAACTTCTGTGTTCAGAATAGACAGGTGTTCAAATTGTAAAGGTTTAATTTTAAAAAGACTTCCTACGTTGAGATGGTTTATTCAGGATTTGATTTAGCTGCATATGAATAATTTTATAATATTTTAATGTTTTCAACAATTTTAGGTAAGATAATGTTGGATTTTTTTGTATTTGTCTCTTCTAATGTTATAACTAATAATTCTCTTAAATGCTTTTGTAGAAATAAAACGCCTTGCAAATTACATATACAGAGACGTGCCAAAAGTATCCTGTCACTGTAATTTTTTACTATATATTTCATATAAAACCACAATTTTTCAAAGCATTATTCCAAAGTTAATTCTTGTTCGATTTTGATGAAAGTTTGACCAACAGAAGCGAGAACGTACATAGTTTTCTGTGATTATTTTAAAATATTTTTTGGAAGCACAGATTTTAAATATTCATGATTTAAACACAAACTTAAATTATTTGTCTTCAAATGTACTATCATTGTATTGTATTTTTGACGTTCAAAATTTAGTTTTGTGTTTAAATCGTGAACTCATAAAAATTATAGATTATAAAATTATGCTAAAATTACAGTGTAAAACTACATTTAATCCTGTTTTTGTTGGTAAAAAAATCATCAAAATCGAACAAGAGTCGACTTTGGAATAATGGTTTTAAAAAATGTGGTTTTATATGAAATATATAGTAAAAAATTACAGTGACCGGATACTTTTGGCACGTCTCTGTAGGTATAAAAAGACTCTGTGTAACTAAGTGTATAACTAATAGTGCAAATCAATAAATACAATATCAAAATAAGAGTATTTCATTGTAATCAGTAGTTTGTTGATACATATAATTTGCTGACTGAATTTACAATTTAATTGACTTTTGTAAATATATATAATAAATGTGTTGCACAATTAGTGTGTAAAAATCTTCCTCTTCGAATTTACTAGATACCCATCTCACATGTATGTTCATTTTCCTATAGGGACATATATCATAAACTATGTCAAGCGGTAGTTGCCATCTTGGATTTTCGATTGGCACCAACTTTGTAAAAGACCATGCCATAATACTTGCTTGAAATTGTTACTGTGATTTTAATGATACAAAAGTATTCTATTTTAAAGTCTTACCACATTTTTGTCTTTCCATCAGGGGTTTATAAACTTTAACCTTCTCAGGAACTATCCAATCACCTTGTGTATATAACGGAGGACTCAGATCTGCCCATGGTGCAATGTCACTGTCTATTTAAAAAATATATATATATGTTACAAAGAAATTCCACAATAAGTTTCTGGAATAACTTCATCAGGTATGCTCACAAAGTCAACAGATAGGTAAGCTAGGTAAGCCAGGTAAGCTAGGTAAGCTAGGTAAGCTAGGTAAGCCATGTAAGCTAGGTAAGCTAGGTAAGCCAGGTAAGCTAGGTAAGCTAGGTAAGCCAGGTAAGCTAGGTAAGCCAGGTAAGCTAGGTAAGCTAGGTAAGCCATGTAAGCTAGGTAAGCTAGGTAAGCTAGGTAAGCCAGGTAAGCTAGGTAAGCCAGGTAAGCTAGGTAAGCCAGGTATTCTAGGTAAGCTAGGTAAGCCATGTAAGCTAGGTAAGCTAGGTAAGCCAGATAAGCCAGGTAAGCCATGTAAGCTAGGTAAGCCATGTAAGCTAGGTAAGCCAGGTAAGCTAGGTAAGCTAGGTAAGCCAGGTAAGTTAGGTAAGCTAGGTAAGCTAGGTAAGCCAGATAAGCCAGGTAAGCCATGTAAGCTAGGTAAGCCATGTAAGCTAGGTAAGCCAGGTAAGCTAGGTAAGCTAGGTAAGCCATGTAAGCTAGGTAAGCTAGGTAAGCCAGATAAGCCAGGTAAGCCAGGTAAGCTAGGTAAGCCAGGTAAGCTAGGTAAGCTAGGTAAGCCAGGTAAGCCAGGTAAGCCAGGTAAGCCAGGTAAGCTAACTAATTTAAAAGTCTTTGGGAACAAGAAAATTAAAGGGTATAAACAGAATAGACAAAATCAGCTAAAATTATTATAAAACTTATAATGAAAATTACTGTAACAACACATATTATAACCAGAGGCTCTCAAGAGCCTGTATCGTTCACCTGGTAATAAAAAAAACCAATTGGTCCTATGTAAAAACTATGTCCTGCAGTGGTAGCCATCTTGGAATTACGATCAACATAAAAAACACAAAGTTTGTAAAGGACCTTCCAATGATTGATGCACAGATTAGGTTCAATCAGTGCAATAGCTTCAGAGAAGAATATATTTCTGTATTTTCCCCATATGGTTCTGTGTTAATACTATGACCTGTGGTGGCAGCCATCTTGGATTTCCGATCAGCATAAAAAACAGAGGACCTTCCAATGATCATTCCTGGGCAGTTTGGTTTCAACTGTCCAAGTGGTTTCAGAGAAGAAGCATTTTGAAACATTTTTCCCATAGGGTCCAATGTTAAACTAAGTCCTGCCGTAGCCGCCATTTTGAATTTCATATCAGAACAAAAAACGTAAAGTTTGTAGAGGACCATCCAATGAACATTCATGTACAGTTTGGCTTTAATCATATTTGCAGTTTCTGAGAAGAAGGCATTTGAACATTTTCTCATAGGGTCCAATGTTAATCTATGTCCTGCGGTGGTGGCCATCTTGGATTTCCGATCAGCATAAAAAACACACACCTTGTAGAGGACCTTCCAATGATCATTCCTGGGCAGTTTGGTTTCAATTATCCAAGTGGTTTCAGAGAAGAAGCGTTTTGGAACATTTTTCCCATAGGGTCCAATGTTAAACTAAGTCCTGCCGTAGCCGCCATTTTGAATTTCATACCGGAACAAAAAACGTAAAGTTTGTAGAGGACCATCTAATGAACATTCATGTACAGTTTGGCTTTAATAATATTTGTAGTTTCTGAGAAGAAGGCATTTGAATATTTTCCCATACGGTCCAATGTTAATCTATGTCCTGCGGTGGCGGCCATCTTGGATTTCCGATCGGCATAAAAAACAGAAAGTTTGTAGAGGACCTGCCAATGATCATTCCTGGGCAGTTTGGTTTCAACTGTCCAAGTGGTTTCAGAGAAGAAGCATTTTGAAACATTTTTCCCATAGGGTCCAATGTTAAACTAAGTCCTGCCGTAGCCGCCATTTTGAATTTCATATCGGAACAAAAAACCTAAAGTTTGTAGAGGACCATCCAATGAACATTCATGTACAGTTTGGCTTTAATAATATTTGTAGTTTCTGAGAAGAAGGCATTTGAACATTTTCCCATAGGGTCCAATGTTAATCTATGTCCTGCGGTGGTGGCCATCTTGGATTTCCGATCGGCATAAAAAACATAAAATTTGTAGAGGACCTTCCAATGATCATTCCTGGGCAGTTTGGTTTCAACTGTCCAAGTGGTTTCAGAGAAGAAGTGTTTTGAAACATTTTCCCCATAGGGTCCAATGTTAAACTAAGTCCTGCCGTAGCCGCCATTTTGAATTTCATATCGGATCAAAAAACGTAAAGTTTGTAGAGGACCATCTAATGAACATTCATGTACAGTTTGGCTTTAATCATATTTGTAGTTTCTGAGAAGAAGGCATTTGAATATTTTCCCATACGGTCCAATGTTAATCTATGTCCTGCGGTGGCGGCCATCTTGGATTTCCGATCGGCATAAAAAACAGAAAGTTTGTATAGGACCTTCCAATGATCATTCCTGGGCAGTTTGGTTTCAATTATCCAAGTGGTTTCAGAGAAGAAGCATTTTGAAACATTTTTCCCATAGGGTCCAATGTTAAACTAAGTCCTGCCGTAGCCGCCATTTTGAATTTCATATCGGAACAAAAAACCTTAAGATTGTAGAGGACCATCCAATGAACATTCATGTACAGTTTGGCTTTAATCATATTTGTAGTTTCTGAGAAGAAGGCATTTGAACATTTTCCCATAGGGTCCAATGTTAATCTATTTCCTGCGATGGCGGCCATCTTGGATTTCCGATCGGCATAAAAAACAGTAACTTGGTAAAGGACATTCCAATGATCATTCATTTACAGTTTGGGTTCAGTCAGTTCATTAGTTTCAGAGAAGAAGATCTTTGAAATTTCAGCCAATCAGAGCATATTATTGGCCCTGGCAGCCATATTGAATATTCGACTGGAACGAAAAACAGTAACTTTGTAGAGGACCATCCTAGGAACATTCCTGCTAAGTTCGGTTCCAATCGGCCAAGTGGTTTCGGAGAAGAAGCTTGAAATGTGAAAAGTTTACAGACGACAGATGATGGACGCCAAGTGATGGCAATAGTTCACCTGGACCTTTGGTCCAGGTGAACTAAAAATAGAAAATCTTGTTATAGTTTTAATGCTAGCTTTCCATTATATTTCAGTTAAATCATGGTGGGCCAGTTTTATAAAAGGAGATAAACTGGATTAAACAGAGAAAACCATGAGCTACATGAATATACATGAGGTACATGAATATACATGAGGTACACGAATATACAGTTCCTGCAGATTCATTTCATTTGGTTCTATAGTTTGTGTACAGAAGATGTAATCATATGTCTCAGCTGTCAAAGTTCTGGCAATAGTTCACATGGTCCTTTAGATAAGGTGAAACTTATAAATGAAAGATAAATCTTATGCATTTTTTTATACATGCATTGATAAAAACAAGTGCTTTGGTTATGCAATGAATCAGATATTTGATACTAACCAGTCTCTACTTTAGCACTGTCCATTTCTTCAAGCATTCTTTTCAGCATGGCAGTTCTGTAAAAATATTATGATACTTTTTACAATCTTTTTAACATTAACTTTATAAGATACTTATCAAGTTATAGCTGTAATGTTACCAAGAAGAGTTTGAAGATACCAAAGGGAGGTAATCAGAATCTGTAATGTTACCAAGAAGAGTTTGAAGATACCAAAGGGAGGTAATCAGAATCTGTATATCTGTAATGTTACCAAGAAGAGTTTGAAGATACCAAAGGGAGGTAATCAGAATCTGTATATCTGTAATGTTACCAAGAAGAGTTTGAAGATACCAAAGAGGTAATCAGAATCTGTATATCTGTAATGTTACCAAGAAGAGTTTGAAGATACCAAAGAGGTAATCAGAATCTGTATATCGAAGAAGAATAGACAACACAATGACCAAAAGAAAAAGGACAAACAACGATCTACACATACACATAAAACTAAAGATCGAGTAACACACACCACTAAAATCCTGGGGGTGAACTCAGGTGCTCCGGAAGGGTAAGCAGTTCCTGCTTCACTAGTGGCACCTGTAGTGTTAATCTAGTTACAAACCAAAGTGATTTATTCTGCTGTGTGTTTGTATATTACATGTGTTTAAAGAAATGTTTTTTTTAAACAGATTTAATGTCCTAGGCACCAAGTTGAGCCAATAGAAAGCTTTAACCAATCAGCCATTTTTATTAATTTTTCACAATATGTCTCCCGGTATTTAATAAATTTAGTAAGGTATATTTTGAGAACCAAATAAGTAGCTATAAACACAGTCAAACCTGTCTTATGTGACCTTCCACATGACCTTCCAAGGGAACAGTGAAATGTGGTCACATAAGACAGGTCGCCTAATACAGATTTAATTGATATAAAATGCATTGTGAAAGGGAACTTAAAATTAAGGTCACATAATACAAGTTATTGCTTAATAGAGGTGGTCACTAAAGCAGGTTTGACTGTAACTTAATAGAGGTGGTCACTAAAGCAAGTTTGACTGTAACTTAATAGAGGTGGTCACTAAAACAGGTTTGACTGTAACTTAATAGAGGTGGTCACTAAAGCAGGTTTGACTGTAACTTAATAGAGGTGGTCACTAAAACAGGTTTGACTGTAACTTAATAGGTGGTCACTAATGCAGGTTTGACTGTAACTTAATAGAGGTGGTCACTAAAACAGGTTTGACTGTAACTTAATAGAGGTGGTCACTAAAGCAGTTTGACTGTAACTTAAGAGGTGATCACTAAAACAGGTTTGACTGTAACTTAATAGAGGTGGTCACTAAAACAGGTTTGACTGTAACTTATTAGAGGTGGTCACTAAAGCAGGTTTGACTGTAACTTAATAGAGGTGGTCACTAAAACAGGTTTGACTGTAACTTAATAGAGGTGGTCACTAAAACAGGTTTGACTGTAACTTAATAGAGGTGGTCACTAAAGCAGGTTTGACTGTAACTTAATAGAGGTGGTCACTAAAGCAGGTTTGACTAACTTAATAGAGGTGGTCACTAAAACAGGTTTGACTGTAACTTAATAGAGGTGGTCACTAAAGCAGGTTTAACTGTAAAAGAAAACATTTACATAAATCTCCCATAAAACTCGATTGAGCAAAGGCTTCATTTGCAAAGAAAATATGAAAAAAATTTCTATCATTTCAATTATCTAATTTGAAGGATATTTCACCCCTTTTTCACTGAAGCTTAACTTTGAACATTTATATACAAACCAAAAAACAGATGGATGGACAGAATAAGATTCTCATACACCACCACCTTTTTAGGGTGGAGGTCTAAAATGGATGAAGCTTCAAAGTTCTGCTTTTGAATATGCTGGTTCAGGGCCAAAACTTGATAGGTGCTAGATTAAAACTATTTGATAGAGTATGTTGTTCAAATAGAATTCTAGTCAATGGTTTATGGTATATGGTATTTAACGCCACTTTCAAAAACATTTCAGTTATATCGTGGCGGTCAGTTTTATTGGTGGAGGAAACCGGAGTACCAGGAGAAAACCATATTTTTCCCAGTCAATAATTTAGTCCCACCTGAACTTGACCAGTAATACTCAACAATGAACGGTAAACTTCCAAGCCTTACCTAATAGCATGCTGTGCCCACATTTGCTGAAGATGTTGGATATTTTCTTCATGTCGATCTGTAAGTATAACATATACCAGTGTATGTAATAATAATTATGTGTGTAAATGTGTTATCGGTGATGATGAAGTATGTAAGGTCAAGAAAAAATGTACCTGTGCTTCCGATGTCATTCTTGAAAAATAAAGGATAGATAGGTATGCAGAAATTTTCATTTTCAAAATTTTTACCAAGGTTATATTATACAATTATATTACACTTTACGTTTTTATTTTCCCTATTTGTCTTTGTTAGCGCAGCCGGTCACTATTTTCGTATATGGACCGGCCAGGTACCTGCATTATTTCAGATAAAAAAGTATAATATAGCAAATAGTTCATGTCACTTCAGGTGATATGGCAGTATATGGACCGGTCCGTCACCAAAAAAATATTATATGGACCTCAGAAGCTTCGGTCCATATAATATTTCTTTGGCGACGGACCGGTCCATATCTTGCCATATGACCCTCAGTGCCATGAACTATTTGCTATATAATCTTTTGCTGAGGTTAATACGACTTTTTATGGACCTTAAAAACAATATTCACCAAAGCCTTTAGACTGAGGTGAATATTGATTTCTAAGGTCCATAAAAACTCGTATTGACCGATACAAAAGACTGTAATTGTTTTATTATATTAAACGAAAACGAAAGTGAAACCAAGTCAATACGAATTTTAATCAAACAATATCAAATTTTACGGAATGTCAGGTGACAGCATGATAGCCAATAAAATTGTTTAAATAAAATCATGATGTAATAATATAGGGTATGGATCTGGTTTTTAACAATGCTTGTCTAAAAATAACAATATAAATTCTAGAGTAGGCACTAAAACATAGGTTCTGTAGTATTAGCAGAAACTCATGTCATTTGTTTGTGCCTTACTTTGATCAACCCTCACATTATGTTGTGGTAAGAGTATTATTCAGGATAACAGCCATCTGGCCTTCGTATGTTTCTTACATATAATACAAAATATTTCATTATTTGAAGGCATTTGTCCTGAAATCAGGGTATTAAAGTGGTATTCTGTTCACTGTTGTACCAGTAATCTATGCAGTTTCATGGTCAAATAAAACGACACATTATTAAATATTAAAGTACTTTAGATGTTCCGTGTGAGTATTTTTCCATTGAAGAATATGTCTCTACATCATAATAAATTAACATGTTTGATCTATAGAGAGACCTCTGCTGCAACTTGTAAAATTGCCATTTTCCATGGTTGTCAAAGTGATTCGTGTGAAAATTATAGGAGAAATATTTTCCATAATTTGTTTGACAATATGCATGTACAAATCAAAATATATTGGAAATTTTATCATGGCATTGTTCATATAGCCAATGAAGGACGTCATATTAGAATGCCAAAGAAACTGTCTTTCATAATAGTGATTTTTCTTACCTGCCTCATATATCCACTCCATGTCATCGGCAAACTCACAATCAAAGAGATTTAAAGGTAATTCTGACGCCATGCTGTACTGTGGCTTCCGTGGATGTTTGTTGACATCTAACAATTCATCTATAATCTGCCAAAAAATAACAACTCTTAATAAAAAAAAATTAACCATTCTATGAAATATATTTTGAGAACAAAAGTCTTGCGAACTCAGTCAAAAAATGGATACATTTGAGACAGAAGTTATGTAAAACCTGAACCTTTAAAACACCAGAATCCTGTGTAAAAAAAATTACATATCAATGTTTTATTAAGGAAATCTTTTGTAATTAAACATGGATAAACAGAACACATGTCTATTCCAAGCACAATTGTTGGTCCATAGGAGCTTCAGTTTAGACACGTTTCACTGTACACATTTGGATTCTATCATTTTAATAAAAATGCCATTTTTCTCTGAAAACATTTTTAATTAGGAGAACATTACATTCTCTTATATAATATCAAATATCAGCCAAATATCATTTGGACCCATTTTAACATCCAATTCCGAAAAGATAAAACTATTATTTTTCAAATTAATTCATACCAGTTAATGTCATTGTTAACATATACAATTATTTTTGTAACTGTTTTGTACATGAATACTTACCTGAGGTTTTTCATTGCCTTGACCAACCAAGAACAAGATAGTAACAATACATCTGATCTGGTGCCAAAGGAATGCTAAGCCTGTGATAGTTAGCTCACACATCTGGTACCCACTATCACTAAATATAAAAAAATATATTTCTATTAAGATAATGTTAGTTTTCTCTGCATGTAGCATTGAAAAATTATTAGTATATTATCTTAAAAACAAAGTATATATAATAAAATTTAGCAAAGTTGCCCTAGCAACAACTTTTGAAAGAAGGTTATCTCAAGAGATCATATTAAAGATCAGAGATTTTTTCTTTTTTCTTACAAAAAGTTAAGGTCAGATATACATGTAAAATTATCCTGTATTTTTGTACCTAAAATATTATTTTGACCTAACTGAACTTGGTTATTACAGGCATTTGCAATAATATTATTTTCAACATGTCAATTGGGCATGGCTTACAGGGTTTCAGGTCATTGACCTAAAGATTTTCGAAATGGCCTATATTTTTAAAATTTATAGGACATTTTTTTTGTTACATTATTAAGGCATGACTGATAGGAAATGCTGGTTTTAGGACAATTGTCCTGAACATGTCTGAGCATAACAGAAACCCTGGGCTTATGAATTTGTATTAATCCAAGGTCAAATAAGGACTATTTGTCAAAAAAAAAAATATTAGTCATATCTGCTTTATATTACAAATCACTGTCCATAAAGGGCAGCCTTATTTTTCCCATTAATTAATAGTGTATATAATTTTAAACTGTATATAAAAGGCAAATGATCATAAAGGTCACATTTTCAGATTCCGTTGAGTGACCTTGATATACACGTTTGACTCTATTTTATTTGTATTGTTCACTTGTCCCTCTGACAAGCAGTTTTATCTTTAGTTGTTATTACAATGCAACTAATTTTATAAAATTGTCCCTCTCAGGAAAGGCCACTGATCTTATCAGGCCACTTTTTTTATTATTGCAGGGAATACTGTACCTTTCATCCATAACAGCAATGTCAGCTTTGACGATCCTCCGCATGTAGTTAACAACCCCATTACCGACGTCCATCTTACAAAAATTTCTAAAGTCATGCTCCCCTATCAACTTATCTGCTGCTTCAGACATAACCTGTAATGATAAAATTGGATTTATAACTACCTGTGCAATCCGTACCTATCATCACTAACGTTGTGAATTTGAATCCTGCTCAGGCGAGGTGTACTCGATACAACACTATGTGATAAAGTTTGTCAGTTTTGACAGGTCGGTGGTTTTCTCCTGGTACTCCGGTTTCCTCCACCAATAAAAGTGACTGCCACAATATAACTGAAATATTGTTGCAAGTGGCATTAAACACCATAACGCTAACCCTGTTACGATAAAAATACAAAATGTACAGCTATTTATTTGTTTTATCCTGTGATAAAAAGAATGACAGCATCTTCAAATGGAACGGAAAAAAGATTTTGTCCATGACAAACGGAAGGTAAGAAAAATCATAAGAATCCCTGTATGTCATTAACTACGATTTTCATTCTTTCTTTTTTCTTTTTTAACTTGAATTCATCATTGATTCTATAATTTTGCCATTGTGTTTAATCTTTTTTGTTATTTTTAATTTTGTGCTTCATTTGTATTTTGTCTATTGGGTGATCGTGATCGTATGCAATCAGCGCCTATCGCCATTCCAGTTGTTAACTTGAATCCCGCTCATGGCAAGGTGTATTCAATACAATATTATGTGATCAAGTTTGTCAGTAACTTGCAGCAGGATCGGTGGTTTCTCTGGGTACTCCAGTTTCCTCCACCAATAAAACTGACCGCAACAATATAACTGAAATATTGTTGAAAGTGGCATTAAACACCAAATCCCCAAACACTATAATTAAATGTATAATGATAACAATTATTGTATTATATTTTATTTTCTTTCTTATTTTATCACACAAAACTTCTTCAGCAAAATTCCTCTAAAACACCCTTTTTCATTATATTTTCCCAAAACACTTGAAAAGATAAAATTTCCTTATAATCATAAATCATTGCTATGACAATTTCACATACCTGTAAATTTAAGTTTCCCTTTGGGAAAAAATACTTATATGTTCTTTTTTTACAGTCAAACCTATAAATAGAAGTATATCAATAACTGAATAGAAAGTCTCCGTGAAATATTGACCGAATTGCAGTCCCAAAAAATGTGCTAAATCATATTCTACACTGAAACCTGTTATAAACAGAACACTTTTTGAGACTATCTAATTTGTTCATAATTGACAGGTGTTCAAATAAGAACTGGTTGTATTTCCACATATTCTACACATCAACTACGATCATATTGATATTCTGGACAGAAAAATAGGTGATTGCAATTTTGACAACACAATACCATGTGACCATCAAGGTAATGAAAATATTTAGATCAATGATTGTGGCGATTTTCTGTAATGAATTATTTATTTAACACTAATGCAGATTTTGAATTTCATCAGTTTTACATTTCCAGAGCATAGAGCATCATCAACAAATATCTTGTTAAGTCTACTTTCATTTTTGTCTATTGCTTTCAAAAAAGATTGAAATGTTCCAAGGTTTTAGAGACGAAAAGTGATGGCAATAATCTCACATGCTCTTTTATTCCAACTGACTACATTGTTACACAACAAAAATGCAACTTACCTAGCACTAAAATCTTTACTAACAGGAGTCCAAGCTAACACTTTAATTTCTTGAGGTAGAACTTTATTCAGAATGTTAACATATTTAATCTCAACAGTCTTATCTCCTGTAAACAACAACAATTATGTATTTTTATCAATGATTTGTAGATTTTGATCTTAACACACACTATTATATCTATTATCAAGTAACTATGGTGATATTAACACACTATTATATCTATTATCAAGTAACTATGGCATACCTGTTAACCTCTGGGAACTGCTAGGGGGGAGATCTCCCCCCTACCAACTCTTCTAAGGGGGAGGTTTTGTGCGTCGCCTTTAAATGCACAAAATTGTACCTTGTAGTTGCATACATGTGATAGAGTTGCTATGCTGCAACTGGAGATTTGTAAATTTTTGGCTGGAGATTTGGTCTCATAACTGGAGATTTTTTATCGACGTATTTGATGCATGTTTTTATTGTTATTTGATGTTTTCTTTTTGTTTGTTTCAGTATTGAACCAACTGCATCCTATTTCAATATATATTGTTTACATTTCTGTCTTATTAGTAGTGTTTCATATGATGAATGAAGGATAAAAACTGTATTTATAATTTATTCATAATCATTCATAATCATAAGGTTATAACAAAGCAATAACAATGAAGACAGAATGCTCTGAACAATAAAGTCATAGAGCACTAAAATTAAAAAGTCACTTTGCTGCTGGTGCGTTGGGTGATAGCATACGCTTTGGCATTTTTGTGGTTTATCAATTCCATCCTGGAACTTAGTCCTTAAATAATACTTTGATCGGCTTTGGTCCCAAACAAGCCATAACAACTCATTCCGAGATGAATTCATTGCACGTTTGATCAAAATAAGAAATTTTCCTCGGCATCAAAGGTTGTCCGTCTCCTGTTTGCACAACGGTTTATAACTATTTTTAATTGCCGCTATCACACTTCTAATCATCTAAGCGTGTGCCACAAACCCACTTCCTTATCCCCAATTAACTGTCAATCAGTGGATAATTGTTGTATAATCATCAACACCTTAATTAATCTCCATGACCCAATTTACCTGTAAAGGTGTCAAACAGATCAATAACCAGATATCATTTAAACACCTTTACCATTCGTATCTCTCTGCGTTTTTCATCAGCGCGGGAGTTCCAAATGGGGAATTTCCAGAAATATTGATCGCGAAATGCAGGTCAAGATTTTATTGGACTTGATTTTTTGTTGGAGGGATATCGTGCGGGAGGAAAAGGTGTGTGCAGGAGATTAATGTCTCCCGCGCATGAGACCCAGTCCATGCGGGAGATAAGGCTCTTACGCAGGAGACTCCCGCGAAAAGGGGGGTGGGGTTAACAGGTATGCTATGGTGATATTAACACACTATTGTATCTATTATCAAGTAACTATGGTGATATTAACACACTATTATATCTATTATTATCAAGTAACTATGGTGATATTAACACACTATTATATCTATTATCAAGTAACTATGGTGATATTAACACACTATTATATCTATTATCAAGTAACTATGGTGATATTAACACACTATTATATCTATATCAAGTAACTATGGTGATATTAACACACTATTATATCTATTATCAAGTAACTATGGTGATATTAACACACTATTATATCTATTATCAAGTAACTATGTTGATATTAACATAATATCTATTATCAAGCACTATTGTGATATTAACATAATATAGCTGTTTTCTAATGTGGAGCAGAAACTCCTACCCTTCCGCAGCACCTGAGTTCACCCTGGTTTTTAGTGGGGTTCGTGTTACTCGATCTTTAGTTTTATGTGTATGTTTTGTAGACCATTGTTTGTCTTTTCGTACTTTTTCTTTTGGCCATTGTGTTGTCTGTTCTTCTTTGATATACGGATTCTGGTTAACCCTTTGATATCTTCAAACTCTTCTTATAATAATGTCACTGACATCACCTTACCAAATCCTCGAACATACTATCATTAAAACTTTTGCTAGAAATGGACTTCTCATAACATCTCAGGCTTTGTCATAAATGTGATATTGCTCTGAGAAATCCATTCTCGTAAAACATATCAACGATGGTGTATATATATATTGGCAATCAAAGTCCTTCAGACTATGTGTACTCTTGGCCGTCAATTAAGACATTTATTATTTATAATTGTGAGCCTACATGTATTTGAAGAAGACAATTCACATGAAATTAGTAAGATATTTTTTTAGTATGGTCAGGTTTGACTGTAGTATATTTACTATTCTTTTCACAAACAAGATACATCAAGGTTTTCACAGGAATAAGGAAACTTAATTTGCGTGCATGACTACTTTTATTGAGCTTGGTGTAATAATTAGTGGATAATGTTCCATACTTGCAACAGACTGACAAGTTGTCTCCCTTATTACACCTGGCCGGTCACTCGAAATCTTAAAGACTGTCAGAATTGATTTTTTTTGTTTATATTAAAAGTTGCAAATATTCGATGTTTTATACTAATAAAATGTTCTGAACAAGAAACCAGGTTTAAAAAAATATGCTATAATGTCGTAATTAGTGAAAAGAATTTGAATGTCTGTCGGTGGAATCGCCATTAACACACCTAATTATAAGTCGGTTGCTTTTCCGAGGTTTGCCGAACACTGATAACTGCTATAAATAACCAAGGAAGCATGGTGCATGTAAATTCGCTAGAATTAATATAATTTAAGAAATATATCTATGAAATTGGATCCCGGGGTAATCAGTTAATATTATATAATGGTATTTAGTAAGAATAACACTTAAAATCGGAAATACGCGATGAAATCAATAAAAACAAACCCAAACTCTGCAAAGGGGCCCGATAAAGGGAAAATTGTAAACAAATTGTATTGCATATTATTGACAACACTTGAGTTGGCTTGATTATATTTTTTTAGAAAAAAACCAGACATGAAGTTCATTATTTTAGTCTCTAATTTAAAAGAGATATTACCTAGTGTTTTCCTCTGAAAAAAAGAATATATAAAAACTATGATGCAATTCTACTGTCAAAATACGATTCGGCCGAAAAAATATACTAAATTATGCTTACGTGTTGAAAAATGGAGTATGTCAGTATAACATCTTTTTTTAATTTTTACACAAAGCTTGCTGAATCCTCCTTTTTGTGTCGTTTTCGTATAGAATCCGTCAATGTATTTATTCTTCCACGATTCGACTTGTGCCATGTGCACATTTCCCTCATCAACAAACAATTTCGCATATGCACAAACGCTTTTCCGAATGAGTTCACTGTCAGGTCGAATGAATATTGCGCGGGTAAACATTGAATGCTTTACTGGATGCAAGAGAATCAAACAGCGACGTATTTCCTTCGTTCCAGGCTATTTACGTATGATATTATGAAAAATTTCAACTGCAATTAGTATAAAACATCGAATATTGGCAACTTTTAATATAAAAAAAAATTCAATTCTGACAGCCTGTATGTCTTTAATTGATTATAACACAAACGTTTGTTTTCATGATATTGTGTAATAAGAACACAAGTATGATGAAGTACAGTGGAACTTGTGCAATCCGACACCTGAGTTTTCCGACATCCTGTGACATCCAACAAAAATTTATGGTCCCAAAGTATTTCTGTTAACTAAAAAAAAACCTTAGTATTCTGACATCCTGTACAATTCAACACATTTCCCTGGTACCTTGATGTGTCGTATTAAGACAGGTTCCACGGTAATAATAATAGAGCTGTCTATTATGAAATCAGTCCTGCATCAGAGCACGCCTGAGATGTTATAGGAAGATATAGACATATAGCCAATATAGAAGAGATTACTCTTCTAAAAAATGTGAGAACTGCAGAACTCCATCACAATCTCACACATTCTATTGAGAACTGCAGAACTCCATCACAATCTCACACATTCTATTTGTGACATTTACAAGTAATCTAAATGTCGTGGCTTTTATAAATACATACCTGGTCGTTCATGTGCAGTACCATCTTCTCTTACTTTAATACCAGGTCCCTCCAATAAGTTGGTTCTAAGATCTAATGATATCACCTGTAATTACCAACAAAATCAACAGGGGGTCATCATGGTCTAGATCGCATGTAGTTGGATTTACAATTACCTGTGCAATCAATGCCTATCACCACTAAAATTGTGAGTTCGAACCTCGTTCATGGCATGGTGTACTCGATACAACTTTATCACAAAACAAACTTTATCACCACCAATAAAACTGACAACCATCATACAACTGAAATATTGTTGAAAGTGGCATTAAACACCATAATCTAAACCAAAACAAACATAACAAACAAGGAACCTTGTTCTAGCCCTTTGTAACAAAAAATGCAAAATGTTATTTTTATGAACCCTTTTAGTGTACAAGTGAGTGGATGGTTTTTTTCTCTCCAGCAAGTGAGTAATTTTTCAGCTATATGCTTTTGATGAGATGATCACTCAAGTTCTGATGAAAGGAGCAGCCCTGTGAAGATTCTTTCCATTTGGAAGAGTAGCTTCAGTGAATATGATGTAAGCATACCACTATGACGTAAACCACAGAGAGAAACAAATTGATGACAATTGCTCCCTAGGCCTTCCTTTAGTCCTGGTGACCTTAAGCTACACAACATTTACAGGACCTCTTTTAACTATTTCCGTGCATAATGGTAAGTATCGAGCATTATTGAAACATGACAGGTCTTTTGGCATTTCCTGTTGTAATAAGATACTATTGGCATTTACATTTTCCCACTATTATTTCTACTCTATACTTAGTTTGCTCTTTTCTTTGTGACAATTAAATCATCTGTCCATATGCCCACCTATTACCTACATGAATTATTGCTTGACTAACAGATACAAAAGATAAATTGTTGATTATCTGAAAACTCACCCCAAATTTATGCAACAAATTGTTGATTATTTTAAGATTATTAAATATTATCGCAAATAAGGAGATACACGATTCTGAAAAGGAAACAATTTTAAATTGTCATCCATACTAGGCAACTTGTTCTTGTAGTTTACAAAGGTATGTGGTAAAAAATATCAAATTATGTTCCTTTAATTCACTTTGTTTACGTTTTCAAATAGAACCAAATGCACAGACATCATGCTTTTATCACAATCTGATTTTTGGTTATTACTGACTTCAATTATCGTTAAACTCGTAAAAACACCACAATCTTGCTGAATCGATGTTGGCGCTATAAAGATGTTTTACTGTATCTGTTTAAGGACTATTTCTTATTTAGTTTTTTACCTGACTAAATGTATTTATATCTGCAAAAGAACTATTTTTATGTAGTTTTTTTCCTAACTAAATGTATTTATATCTGTATAAGGACTATTTTTATGTAGTGCTTTACCTGACTAAATGCAGGGGTTAAAAAATCTTGGACCACCTCACTAGCCCAGGGCTAGCATACTCCCAAATATTACTAACCCGAATCTATGAACCACTAGTCCTGATCAATACCGTGATTTTATGAATCCGACTTGCACACTTGAATCCTTGTACAATGTATATTAGTTTAACTATCTTTCTTTTCAGATCTGGTATTGCTTTTATTTTCACGTATTTTCCACAGTTCAGGTCACTGTAAGGCCAAAAAAAAAAATTGTGTGTTTATGGTCACATGTCCAAAAAAATCTAGGGTCGATCGGCATTAATTATTTTTTTTTTTACTATCGGCAAAACCGGAAATAGTCGTTCCTGGTTCCGGAATCAGATTCCGGTATTTCATTTTCGAAATTTCCGGTAAGCCGTCATTTGTTTGTCAATATCAGATATATATATATTTTTACTAGCCCATCGGGCATACAGCTGATTATTTCAGCTAGCCCAAATGTGTAAATTACTAGCCCCGGGCGTCGGGCTAGGGGATTTGTTAACCCCTGAAATGTTTTAGTATCTGTATAAGAACTATTTTTTATGTAGTACTTTACCTGACTAAATGTTTTAGTATCTGTATAAGAACTATTTTTTATGTAGTACTTTACCTGACTAAATGTTTTAGTATCTGTATAAGAACTATTTTTTATGTAGTACTTTACCTGACTAAAAGCACTAACACCTTTATCTGTACGTCCACATCTATGGTAATTAGACGTTTCTCTGAAAATCCAAAGAAAACGTAATAAGAAATTGAAGTTAGTGTTTGACACTAGAATATCTTTCTCAAAATATCTTCTGTTTTTATCTGAATTGTACTTTGCCTCAATGAGATTTATTTTTCAGTAAAAGTGTATAGGGTAATAATTGATTCCAGAAGGTTTCAAGTAAACTGCTGAAACAATCTGCACATCATTATACGGTAATAAGCAAGTAGTTTTTGAACAATAGGTCTTTGAGGGCAAGACAGTAAAAGTGCATTATTGGCACTGGTGGCCATGTTGGATTTAAATTCTGATAAAGTTCTAACAAAAAAACATTCTAGCAAAGTTTCTTTCCATTTGACCTAGTAACCTAATAACCTAGTGGCCTAGAATTAAAGGTTATCAAGTATGACAATAGCTCATTTAGTCTTTAGCTATGTGTGAACCTTAAATGAACACTGTGCAGAAGTGATTTTGTAATGCTGAAATGATTGATAAAGAGACTTGATATTTGAATGACTGATAAACAAAACTGATCAATCATGATTGTGTGTTGATCTAATTTTCCATGATGAACAGGACCTGCACCAACATGATTCTGTGGAGTCAGATGTTGGATGACAGATGAACACAAACTGTGGTTTTTTTTGTTGTTTTTTTATTTTTTTTAGCTTTTATTATTGTGCTTGATTAACTTTTTTACTTTTGTATATGCTTACCTTGTCTGTGCTATATGTGTACTTTAACTTATTTGCTGTATTTTGCTACTATGAGTGCTTTTATCTAAATTATTAATTTGTGTGCATGCTTTTGTTGTTTTTAACTGTTATTTATTCTTGTATTGTGTATGTCGGTCAAAAGCCCACTAGGGCTTGTGTTGTATTGTTATTTAAATATGCCGACTATAAATAAAACTTATCTTATCTTAGACAATGAGTGATTGTTGTTTAATATCAAGTAAGCAATTTTTCAGCGATATCATGATGAGAACAAGTAACAGTTTGAAGGTATGATAATGTACACTTTGTAATAGACCAACACACTTAGGGACCGACCATTTAACTTGAAGGGGGGGTTATGGTTTTTTGTTTCGTTCCAAAAAATTTTTTCGGACAAGAGTTAGAATATTTATTTTAATTTTTTTCCAGAATTTAACATTAGGTTGTATGACAAAAACTCTGAATCAGATTATTTTTTTTTTCCTCCACCAAAATCAGAATATTTTTTTCAGCAACATTGGGAATCAGAATATTTTTTTAGAAAAAAACCATAACCCCCCCCCGCTTCAAGTTAAATGGTCGTTCCCTTAGTTAGATTTTAATAGTGCTAACTCATTGAAATAAGAGTTTGTGGGTCGACACTTGTTCCACTCAAGAAACATTATCCTGTTTCCATGCCAACCAGTCTTTGTTCTTATTCCTTAATGTTACATGTTTAGCCAAGAAGTAGAAAGTACCAATTTCATAGTCTTTGGTTTGACTCGACCAGGGAACCAAATCACAATCTACCACACTAGAGGAGAGCATGCTCATCATTACACTACCGATGTAATTAAACTGTGCAGACAGGATATCATGAAGTTTGAATAAGCAATGAACAAAATACAGTTATCCTGCTTTTATAAGGTCACATCAAAGAAAAAAGTGGCCTTAAAAGAGGGATGGTTTCTCTGGAGGGGGACATTTGAATAAAATATTACTATCTCAGTGCCAGTGAAACAAGATGTTGCACGCTACGTCGTGCTAAGAATACCACCACTCGTTCATTTGTAAGTCGCACGGTAAACAGGAAGTAGATGTGCGGTAAACCTGGAAAGGGGAGACACGGTACAAGTCACCATGCCAAAGCCATATATCAAATATAAAATCATTTCTTCCAGTAGAAGCTGAGATATCTGTTACGAAAGTGTGAACGGACGAACGGACGGACAAGGTGATTGCAATATGGCCCGACAAGAGGGGTGACCTCTGGTGAGAGTGGCCTTGTAATAGGGGAGACTACTATAATAAATTAAAACATTTAACTTACCTTGATTCAATTAATTTAGTTTTAATCAATGCATCAAATAGAGCCGATTCTATTGTTTTGTCTGTCTCTTCTTGTACTGCAAAACCATGATAGTCCCAACCAAGGTAGAAAATCTTTAGGGCCACATGCCTAGTATTATATCTACAATTGTAAAACAAGGATCTATGTGTTAAATATTCAAAAGGTTCTGTAGTGAACCCTCAAATAATTATTTATATGAAGCGTGTGTTCAATCAAGTTCTGATAATGATGTCCACTTTGTACTACATTGTATATCAATATGCTCAGTTGAATATTCATAGTGCTAGCTCACTGAAACAACAGTCTGCTGGTAGACATGTCCTCCCACTCGGATGCATTATCCCGGTTCCAAGTCAATCAGTCTTTGCTCTTTCTCCTCAATGCTACATGCTTAACAGAGGAGCAACAAATACCAATTTAATAGTCTTTGGTTTGACCCGACCAGGGATCGCAACCCATCACCTACCACATTCCAGGCGAGGCACGCTAACCATTACACCAACAATGCAGTTCCTCATACTCGAGGCAAGCACACTTAATACCAAGCAAAACTTGTTGTGATGTCCGTTACGATTTCCGCATAAAAAAGATGTTTGGTTCATCTTTACCTCCAGTTGTTTGTAAGAGGGTTCATGTCTTATTGTGTTTTTTTATCTTCATCTTGTGTCTTGTGTGCACAATGCTGCCTGTTTCTCTGGATTGTCCATCCTTAATGTTTCTCTGGATTGTCCATCCTTAATTGTCCCTTCGGTTTTCTCTTGATATTTATTCAATAACATTACCAATATGCCATACATTTGAACATTATTTTAACCTCTTACTTTTTAAAATCAAATTCTTTCTGCTTCTGTTTGCGACAATGTTTAGATTTAGTTTCACCTTGGTTTTTCAACATGACATTTCTAAGTTGTCTAACATGAGTCTCCAGCTGTTGAACTCGAGAAATCAAATCCTGAAAAATACAAAATTACCTTCTAATTAAAATCTAATTTGTGGCAAAAAAAACCAACAACAGAATAACTAATACATCCTGGAAAATATAAAGTTACCTTCTAAGGGGAAAAACAGGATGACTAATATATTATCTAGCCTGCCAGGGAATATATATATGCTTTTTTTTTTAATTCTAATAGCCAGATGGGATGTAAGTATAAATTTATTGGGATCTAAGCGTGATGCAGGATCAGCCAATATTTCATAAGCATGATATAGAAAAGCAAAACATAATATAATAATGTGAAAATGGGAGAGGTAGTAACGCAGGAGGCATATAATAATAACAAATTATTACGGGAACTCGTGAAAATCGTAATTTGTATAAGCAGGAAATCAAAATGTGTTGTCGATACATGTACCATGTGATTTATTCATGTATTACAAAAATTTGCCCATTTTTATATGTGTCACAGACACTAGCTATAGAGACATATAAATTGTCATTCATTTACAGACTAATGAGATGGGAATTATACCATGTTTTTATTACATTATTTTTTGTACCGTACAGATTTTTATTTTTCGATACAGTCTTAGTCTATTTATAATGAAATCTAAGGGACACGAAATCTTTTTATCATAACCAAGCTTCAACATAACCAAGCTTTAACATAACCAGACCTGATACACGTATATACTGAAGTTGGTTAATGGGGATAAATAATCTGTTCAATATAACTAATTTCATTATAGGGGTTAGGGTGTTTAACGCCGCTTCCAACAATATTTCAGTTATAACATGGCGGTCAGTTTTATTGGTGGAGGAAACTGGAGTACCTGGAGAAAATCACTGGCCTGTCGCAAGTCACCAAATTTCATTATAAGCGGACTGGCCTGTATAACCAACTGGAACACAAACCATGCACACTCCTCTAGCAAACCACGACCAGTTATGGTCAGAAATTACAATAACCAACTAGAACAACGCTAACTCAGTCCTTGAAATGAAAATTTGAATTTACTGGGCCGAATCAAATTCTTGAATTTATTTTTATATACCTGTAGTTCTAAATAAAAACTGAAAAATTTACTGCTCCGAATCTAAATAAAAACTGAAAAATTTACTGCTCCGAACAAAGTTTTACTGGTCTTGAGCCGGAGAAATGGTGCTCATCATGAGGTCTGCTGAAACTACATTTACTTCTTGTTGTCTACCTTTGTCTATCAAAACAAGAGCATCATGATTGCTAATCTGGTTAAGATGATTTATTGAACTACATTTTTTGTGCATGTATTTCCCCATCATACACTGTAGCATATGTTAACTTTATTCCACAGGACTTGGACAGCTGTTACAAGGGAATATGGTCACAGCAGAATTTAAAGTGGAGGGTTTATGCTAATTGTTTTCCTGATTTCTTCATACATTGTATGTAATGCCAGGAGTGGTCCTGTATTAGCATACACACTAAATGACATCTAAACAATACAGATGTTAACATGTAGTGTTCATCAACAGAATTAAAGAGTACCACTGAACAGAAGGTTAGCTAGGGGCTGTTTCAAACTCATCTTAGGGTGTGGGTTATGCTCATTGTTGAAGACACTACTATGACTGTGAAATGTAGGACAGCAATAAAAACCTTGTTCCTTTTCTTTAGTGTGTGTCTAAGTGTAATTTTGGGATAGTCTATGTTCATTTACATCTATATCCTTTCTTACTACAAGCTGTTCCTTTACTTTAATTTTATATCTAAGTGTAATGTTGGATAGTCTCTCATGTTCATTTACATCCATATCCTTTCTTACTACAAGCTGTTCCTTTACTTTAATTTTATATCTAAGTGTAATGTTAGATAGTCTCTCATGTTCATTTACATCCATAGTATAATATTTCTTACTACAAGCTGTTCTTTACTTGAATTTGCGTCTTAAGTGTAATGTTGGGCACTCTCTCGTGTTCATTTATATCCATATCCTTTCCTACTCATAAAGTACATAAAAATACAATGTACATTTCTACATATTAAATCACTGCTGATGCACATATAATGATCTGTACATCTATATAAAAATATTTATAGGTTTTAAGTTTATATATAATCTTAATATATAAAAATATTCCAAATATGTATAATGTACAATGTAAATGAATAAATATGAAGTTTTCACAACATGGAAAGCCATAATTAAATTGACTCAATTTCTTTACTTGATTATTCGGACAGCAAAAGTAATATCGATATTTAAGAAGGCATGGAAAGATCTTCAGTAATAGATGAAATAATGAATCATTGGATAATTTGTAAAGACGAGCATTTGACAGCTTTGTGTTGACATGAAAATCAATAACTTTCTGTATCAATACCCGCACCGAAGATTCTTCCTTTCGGGTAAACATTTTAACGTAATTGTATACAATTTCGCCAAAGTAGATGACGATCAATTAATAGGGTTTTGCAAAAAAACAATTCCAAGAAAAATTAGTCTCTATCGCTGCGCTATAATATAAGAAAAAATGTTGCAACGCAAAACCAATTCCAAGAAAACTTGGTTTCTATCGCTTTGTTAGAAGATCGAAGAAAAATGTTGCAATGCAAAACCAATTCCAAGAAACTTGGATCTCTATCGCTTCATAATAAGATCAGAGAAAAATGTTGCGTTGCACCATCAATTCCAAGAAAACTGGTCGCTTCGTTAAAAGATCGAAGAAAAATGTTGCGAAACAATACAAAATGTGATGGCATTTCTCATTTCTATGACAAATAATGAAAGAAAATATTTTTTTGGAGGAAAACAAACATTCTGTAAATTTTTTATTTATTGTCTTTCTGTAAATTGTTATTGTGACGGTAGAAAATAGAAATATGTTTTATTTTTGGTTTTACATTTAGTTCCTTCAAATTTCCCTGTTCAAATATGTTTAAAAATTGGGATAAAAATTTGACTTAAATTATTGTTAATAAATGAAGTCAAACAATGAATATAAAAAAAAAAATCCTAAGAAATCTGCTTCTTCTAAATGTTTTAAAATAACAAGGACAGATAATTAAACAAGCTAATAAGATAACCACTATGTTTGTTCTATCAAATCAAACATTTCCTTTGTGCTAATTGAAAAATATAAGTAATAGGGTAAAGTACATATTTATAATATGTGTATACATAAATAACCTATTAAGTAGGGTTAAATTTGGTATTTTGAGATATTTACGACACAATTTTATCCTAATAAATTCTGAACAAAATAATAAATATAATAAAAATAAGTTACATGAATGTTGCAAAAAAAAAAAAAAAATATTAAAGACTAGTAAAAGTTAATTTATTCCAGCCTTTCAAAGTTAAGCATAAAAATGTAAATGAAAATAACTTAACCAAGAAAATACAATTTTGATTGCAAGATAAAGAATAAAACAGACGTGAAAATATAAGAATTTCGTAGCCACCTACCCCGAGGTTCGCATATTTCTACATTAGATACCTACCCGTCACTAACCAGAGGGAATTAACAATGGCGTAAGGTTGGAGTGCAAGGTACAAAGTATTGTTCACGTTATAAACAAACTCATTCAGACGAATTAATATGCATACCCCGGAGTCATGAATATCTCTCCTACGAAACATACCCAAGTAACAAAGTATTATATTTTTATGTATACGATGGATGACACACCGTATTTAGTATATAGAATTTGATAACAGGATGAGAGAGATTTATAATGTAATCTAAATGAATGTGCATACCCCGTTAGTTTGAACGTGACTCCCTGGATACCCATGCAAGATGAAAGAAAACGTGGGATAAAACTAATTCATAATTCATATATATAAGATCGTGAATAAAGCTATATATAGCATAACATCACTGATTTATATAATACATGCACCTTAAAGGAAATATTCTCATATTCTCATAAACTGAAAAAAAAATTCTGCAATTCAAATAATTTTTTTCAAATACATGTACCACCGATTGACAATACCTTATTGCAAATATTCTCATAAACTGAAAAAAAATGTCTAAAAATATAATATATTAAAAAAACATATGATCTATACTTGTATAAGTTAAAATAGTGTACGAATTTACATACATGTACATAGATCTACAAAAAAAAATTCTCAATCAACATATTTTAATGTTAATTATTCAATAAAATATGGCCTATATATATATTGTTTTAAATCAGTGTTGAGGGATGTTTCCTGTACAGTACAAACTAAGGTTCATTCCACCTAATCCCACTTTTTAAATATTCATTAAAAAAATCTAAAATTTCAAGTGGGATTAGCTGGAATTATTGTATAAACAATGTACAAACATTAGGATTAGGGTGTATAAACAATAACTAATTAACTTCAGGTAAACTTGTGTGTGTCTAGATTGCTTAGAGAATAGATAACTAAAATATAGTAAATTATAATTTTTATTCTACTCCAACAATATATCCCTTATTACATTGTATATATAAATTTTATTTTTACCACTAAAAAATAACCACCCAACCACGTCAATTTAATTAATTTTTTTTTTTTAGAATATTCCATAATTAATTGCCATATTTTTGTGAATCAAGGTACATACATCTATAATAATAATAACTAAATCTGTAAAAGTTTAAACAAAACATTTTTCATTATTAAAATACCCCTTTTATGAACCCCTATAGGCAAAAACACCCTACATACTACACAGTGGATAAAATGATGTATTGTTCTGACAATATTAGACAAGTTTATGACTTAATGACAAAAATAATCCCCAGAATTTGTGTTCCGAAGAGCTATAACAACGACAATATTCTTATGTCCTGCGGCAAAAGAATTCGTCAAATGAATTGTGTATGCAGGTAGCAATTAAAACGTCTGTAATTTTTATTTCCTGGTAATGTCACAAATTTACCATTCAATATTTAATATACCACAATTTGTATACATATCCTGTAGCTAGTTTTTTACCTGTAATATTAAATTATTCTTTGGAAGGGGGGGTATGGGGGGGTCGGAATATTCTAAATATTTAAAATTTTCAAATGTTTGGAGCAGATTTGTAAATGAAATTTTTGACAAACACTGCAAATAGTTTTAACCTTTGTCAATTATATAAGCAACCTCTGATATAATCTTCAACTTGTTGAAGTCTGTCAGTATTAGGTAGAAATAGAAGATTGAAGAAGCAAATCTGACTAACTTGATGAAATATGAACATATTAACTAGAAAAGCCCATATTTAAATACACAAAATTATTCCCCCCTCCCCCCTCCACTCATATTTTCTGTCAATCTAACATTAATTTACCCTTTATTATTCTTTAACAAAGATTTTTTTACCAGAATATTTATCCACTTTTTTTGTGTAAGATTTATCACATGAATGGAATTTGCCCCCCTCCACCTCTTTTCCCTATAGTATATATATATATATATATATATATATATATATACATGTACGTAGATGCATTTCAGGTCATGGTCGCAGAATAGTCAGATATACACCTACCCAAGCAATCAAACCCCTCCACCACATAAGATTCTGGGTGCTGCCTCTAAAATGTTCAAGAGGAGAGATGGTGCTTAATGCAAGGTTATTCTTATGGCATAATATTTCAATTTTTCCTAGTAATTCTTTATATCTTTTCAGTAACAAAAGGAAGTTCAAGCCCTGGAACCCTCTACTGGACATGTCACTGGGCTTTTAATTTTTAGACTGTTCAATCTCCTGCACATTGCAAGGTGTACTTGATACAATCTTATGTGATACTGTTTTAGTCATTGACTTACAGAATTATAACAAAGATCTGACCGAGTGTTTTCTCAAATTTTAACCATCAATAAAAACTGACCACCATGATCTAACTACACACTCTATCCTTAGAGTCTAGTACCGTATTTGGAAGAAGAACTAAAATATGGCTAAAAGTGGTTTCAAATGCCTATAATCCTAATCCAATGGTACGTTATTTGACCAGCCATACATGTATGTTTTTATATTTCATTTTCCGACAAGTAAATGTGTCAAAATACATGTATAGGCTGTCAATGCTACATGTCCTTACATGTACTTTTACATAATTGTTCCAATCATTTTTAGGTGTCATTGTAATGGCTAATTATATAACTGAAATGTACATGTATATATCACAGGCCTTTCTATAAGGGTAAGTGACCAGGTATTTTTACCCATTTCAAATGGTCTTTGGTACCTCCTGATTTTAAAGAGTATTACATAAGATTGATATTCATTAAAATGTTCATATTTCAATACAAAATACCACCTGTAAATAGTGAAGTACTGGTAGACTTAAAAAATATTGCAATCCCTGATATCATGTACTGTATATTCTTCTTTAATTTTGATATCAATTATTATTAAGATTATTCGACCTCAAAATATAAACTAATAAAAAAAAAAAATCTTCTATATGTGTAATTCAGAGATAGAAGTGCTGAAAGATGACAAAGGAGGAACCTCCTTCCCTTAAAGTACCCAAATACCCTCATTATCTAGCTGGTTAGACCACAAAAGTGGAAATCTGCTAATCAGAGGAAATCTTTCACCTCTGGTAATTGTCACCTAAATCAGATTTCATAAAAAAATGTATATTGTCTTGTAGAAAACAAAATAGTCAAAAATCAAATAAATATTCTGGGTGAGGGTTATTGCGTTTAACGCCACTTTCAACAATACTTCATTTATATTGTGGTGGTTAGTTTTATTCTGTATTTTTCAAAAATAACACAAATCTATTCAAGAAACAAACATATTAAAAAAAATTCATCCGAGATAATGAAAATGATCTATACAAGTAGAGACCCTTAATATTTGAAGTTTCATCATATTTCTGGATAATTTTCACAGACATATACAAAGTACCGTATACATCAACATCCGTTCACATTACTATAAATATCTTGGCTTATTTAACTGTGTTTTGCAATACTTTTAAATATTCTCCCATCTTAACCCGTCATCGCTTCCGATTTTTATGGTAACATACCACTAGCATATTAACCAATAATTTATACATTCCTTATGTTAGGTTTAACACATAGAATATATTGATTGCCATCAATTCCACCCTCAACGGTTCCAACGCTTGTTCATTTATATGCTAATATTTCAATTCCATCTTTGTCACCCGAAATTACTTTCTGATATTCTGCACCGTAAATACCAATATCTGTCGTTGCCATGGTAAAAAACAAATGATCAATGAAAAATTCTTGCTAAAACTGGGTAGCTATAAAGTTTGTACGACAAACTAAATAATTATGAGAAAAAATAATGGTTCCCATGGATTCATTTAGGGAACCTCAAAAGTATTCATAAAAAATATCCAATACAATATTCAAAATAAAAATACATTGCAATTTCTTCCAAATTCATATAAAAAAAAATCATAATAAACCTTTTAAACAAGAAGCTCATCTATGTCTGTACCACTCAACAGAGCTATATTTATTATCTATTTACAGTAGTCTTCCTACTTATAAGACCCCTCCCACCAAAGATCACCCCTCTAATCAGGCCAGATTTTAGATGCACTGAAATAGTACTAGTAGAATACTACTAAGAGGCCACCACTCTTTTAAAGGGCACTTTTTTTTATTGCAAAAGGAGTGGCCTTATAATCAGAAATGCTAATTAAACTGACCAATTATTAATTACACAACAAATTTATTAAAAGAATATATAGATACGAATCCATGTAAAAACTAGATATATAACTACAGTTAGTTTTACACATGCATTTAGACATGTACACTATTAAAGCAATAGTCAGTCGTGTGCATGTCAAAATATTACTATCTACATTTTAAATGTATACAATGTATATACATGTAAGCACTACATTTTAAATTTATATATACATATTTATAAGTACCATCTATATACAACGAATCTCCATTTTAAACGTATATATACCGGGTACATGTACATAAGTACCATCTGTATACAACGAATCTCCATTTTAAACGTATATATACATAAGTACCATCTATATACAACGAATCTCCATTTTAAACGTATATATACCGGGTACATGTACATAAGTACCATCTGTATACAACGAATCTCCATTCTAAACGTATATATACATAAGTACCATCTATATACAACAAAAGACATGCAAAACATTATTGTTTGACAAATTTAACATCAATTATACATGTAACATAAATATTTTTCTCATAAATTCTTTTGAATACAAGTTTGTACTCATACTTGTACCCGAAAAATAAATACAGCGATCTCATTGGTCGATTTTGGAGTACAAAACTTGTACTTGAAAGTTTTATAACCATTAGGCCTGGACTCATGTGCACCCTACAAAGCAATGTTGGGGGGAAATCATCTTGTAGGTCGACTGGCTTCCTATCATGAAGTCTCCATACACATGAATGTAATACATGTAGCAACTTACAGCAGTCATACAGTGGAATTTGTCTAATCCGACACACCACAGGACCAGGGAAATGTGTCTGATTGCACAGGATGTCGGAGTATTCAGGTTTTATCCTAGTTAACAGAAATATTTTGGGAGCATAAATTTTTGTCAGATGTCACAAGATGTCGGAAAACTCAGGTGTCGGATTGCACAAGTTCCACTGTATATACAGTACATAGTTACATTACAGAATTTATGATAACATTTTGTTCTGATGCATTTAGCAACTTTCAAAATTCAATGCATCGAGAGAAAAAAATAGCTGACATTAAAAGAAACTTAATTTTTTTATTTAACTTGTACACAAATATCTAACAAAAAGCTACTATGGTAATTTGATGTCGAAATAACAATTCTATACCAACATGCATTTGAATAAATTACGATTACATGAAAATCCTAAAGTTCTTTTTAAACATACAGCATCATGCCAAAATGAGCCAAATTGTCAAAACGTATATACCTTGTATTTCATAAAAAATCTTCAGATTTTGCTTACTGATGGATTTTCATGAAACTTGTAACACTGAACATAAAATCATCTACAGTTTCTATCGTAAATGGTACAATAAATTTACAAATAATGGTTTTCTTGCAATAAATTTACAAATAATTGTTTTCTTGCAATAAATTTACAAATAATGGTTTCTGTGCAATAAATTTACAATTAATGGTTTTCTTGCAATAAATTTACAATTAATGGTTTTTGTGCAATACATTTACAATAAATTGTTTTGTGCAATAAATTTACAAATAAGTTAATAGTTTTCTAAAATTAATATATTAAACACAAACATGGTAGTTGGATTTACTACTATCTATATTAACATGCAATCACTCAGTCCCTATCACCACTAACGTTGTGAGTTCGAATATCGCTCGTGGTGAGGTGTACTCGATACATTATTATGTGATAAAGATTATCAGCGACTTGTGGCAAGTTTGCGATTTTCTCCGGTTTCTTACACCAATAAAACTTACCGTCACGGTATAACTGAAATATTGTATTCAATTTTGTATTTAATTCACGGATATTCATCAGCTATAAAATGTAAAACAATTTCAAAATTACTGGATGAAACTGTAGAATATTCTGCTTTAATGGTTTTAATTTCATTTAAATTGGACAAAAAACAAACTCTTAATAAGACTTTTTTTTTAAAGAGTGTATTATGCACATAGGAATTTTCGAAATTTTGAAAATTTGACTAATTTTTGGCACTTTTCTGTACAATGTAGACTAATTCAGGTACTTGGTTTTTTGGCACCTTGCTGTACAATATAAAATAAAAAAGGTACTTGTTTTTTTTTTGGTACCATGCTATACAATGTAAAATAAAAAATAAAGGTAAAAAGATCTACCTTAGGTTGATTTAGCCCGTCATTAACCTCCATCTCCACCGTTCTTGTTTCTCCATCCCAAACATATGTATAAGGATCATCGCTACTTTTTATACCATTCATACAATAATTTACAGGGTAATCCTCCGACCCCAAAACTCCACGTTCATGTTCACGACGATTAACTAGGTCACGTAATTCTTTCCTCACATGCGAGTCAATGTCGATTCGTGGTTCATTCAATTCCACTTCAGACATATTTGCATTTGAAACACGACTTTCTCTTTGGACAGGAGTAAATCTTTTACGTACTTTGGCTCTTTCCTGTGGTGCACTAGATATTTGGTGTCCATTTGTATTTAAAGCTATATTAGTTGCCATAGTAACATGTTTATCTTGGTAATCTGTATCCATAGGTTCTTTTTTCACTTTGACTAGGGGTAATGGCATATTCTGAGGACAGCTTTGGTCCGTGTTTTGCATTATTGGAAAATACTGACTATGAGCACTGGAAAACATGGCTCCATGGTTATTTTGACTAGAAAATATGGCAGACTGGCTTCCTAAGACATGTGGAAAAGCCAGTGGCAAGCCTAAAGCATGACTAGACAATATTGAATTTGGCAAGTTATTGACAAGTGGCGTAAGTGAATTTGGCAAGTTTTGAGTTGGCAAGCCGATTGGCATAATATTAGAAGCACCATTATTTAAAGTTTCATTATTTGGCAAGTTCATATTTGGCGATAAGTTCATTTTTGGTGAATGGCACGGTGATTCTGACTTTCGTCCTCCAGGTGGCGTTCTTTGGTTTGGGGAGGGTGATGAAGATGATAATGAACTACTATTGCTCTTTGATAAAGGCGAATTGACGATTCTTTGGTTCAAGCTATAATTAGTAACAGCAAACTGATCATGTGATCCAAGAACTTCCACAAACCAATGGTTAACATAGCCCAGTCTCATGGTTAGTTTGACTCTGTAGCTACATTTATGACCCCTCATTTTGGTCTTATCACACCCTGTAAAGAGAACAGAACATTTCAGCTGACCTCTGGGTACTTTTTTTTTAAAGAAAGTGTATTATATATGGACATAGGAATTTTCGAAATTTTGAAAATTTGACTAATTTTTGGCACTTTTCTGTACAATGTAAACTAATTCAGGTACTTGGTTTTTTTGGCACCTTGCTGTACAATATAAAATAAAAAAGGTACTTGTTTTTTTTGGTACCATGCTATACAATGTAAAATAAAAAATAAAGGTAAAAAGATCTACCTTAGGTTGATTTTGCCCGTCATTAACCTATACATAACATCATTTACAACATCTTGGTAGGGTAAAGGTGTATTACACGGTCATATATTTCTTCCACATTCGCTTCATACTTTATATGTATACTTGTTTCAAACACAAATTTGACATTCTAAACACGTCCTCAAACACGTTTGATTGGTCCATCAAATATTAGAAGGGAGTTAAATAAATGTTTTTATCCTGCAATCAGTACATTTGCTGTACAAATATGCTATACGAATAAATTTTTGTTTTATTCGTATTAGACGAATAAACTTTTCAGCCTACGAATAAACTTTCCTGGTACCCTGTAGCTATGTACAGCGGAGGGCGCAGACAAGTATGAAACTGGTACTAATGTAACGCGGATCACGAAGAAGACACCCTTGACAACATTTATGAAAGGCGAGGAATGACGCTTGTTTCTGTCCTTTTTGTTTAAATCTGACAAGTTTTCCGACTGTTTTGACATTGCAGGATAAACACAATATACGTACATTGTCGTTAAATATAAAATTCATTTGTACTCGCTGCGAACCAGGCCTGAAAAGCTCGCTATTCTGCCTGTTTCTAAAGCTCGTACAAATAAATTTTATATTTACCGACAATGTATGTATATTGTATATATATTGTCAAACTTTGTGTTTGAAACAGGTGGTCAGATAAAGCTTGAAGCAAATTTGAAGGAAAAATTTTGCTTGCATAAACACACGTTATGAATGGTTTATGTCGTTTATGTCGGTTAGTGATTGATTGATTGGTTGATTCAGTGCATGATTGTTGTTTAAAGGGATATTAAACCTTGTTTTAACATATATTTTTTCAATTCGTGACAAAGGTTGTTTCTTTTCAATTTAATTGTAAAAACAATCCAAAAATACTTTGCACGCCAATATAATCCCTAATATCGTTAAAATATCACTTAAAAGGGTCGAAATGAATTTTTGTCCAGGAAGAAAAAATTCAATTAATGGAAAAACCGCAAGATATGACAGTTTCATGAGATACAAAAAATTACCAAAATGAGCTTTAATATCCCTCTAACAACAAGTAAGAAATGTTTCAGCTATATCATAAAAAGAACATTTACATTTTGATGAGATGATGATGATGTCTACTTTGCACTAGACCAAAACACACTTAGTTTGAATTTTATAGTACTAGTTCACTGAAACAACAGTCTGTCGGTACACATCTTGCTCCACACACACATTATCCTGATTCAGATCTAATCAGTCTTTGTTCTTCATCCTTAATGTTGTGTGCTTAGCAGAGAAGCAACCAGTACCAATGGCTTGAACTGCCTATGGCTCAAAATCATGCTTATCACACTTGAGGCGAGGGGGTGGTGGCTTGAACTGCCTAGGGCTCAAAATCATGCTTACCACACTTGAGGCGAGGGGGTGGAAATGTGTATAAAGAGGGGACAGTCAAATCCCATGATCACAAAATAAAATTGAAACACACAAAAAAAGTAGACTTAAGTTATGACAATTTCAAACCATTATTATATATATCATTTCAAAATTTGGTACATTCTGTCCTCTCTTCCTGTAAATATGTGTTAGGGTAATGGGTGTGGTGTTAAACATTCAACAATATTTCAGTTATAGCGTGACGGTCAGTTTTATTGTTGGAGAAAATCAGTGTACGCAGAGAAAACCACCAACCAGTCACTGGCAAACTTTATCACATAATGTTGTATCGGGTACACCTCAAACTCATGTTAGTGGCAATAGGTACTAATTACATAGGAAGTTGTAAATTCAACTACCATACGATCATCACCACAACGTCCCCCTATCTTTAATTGAGGATGTAAACAAGTGAGATAACCATTTGTTTTGACTATGTTGTGATCATCAAATTCACTCTTAAAAAATCAGTTCTCAATGGTAATTGTACTACATTTAGATAAAGATGACAATTTTGATTTTAAACATCATATTTCAGATCTATTTTTCTTGTAAAACTGTAGTCATTAATGTCAGATTTTCACAATTTAAACATCAATTGAAGCAAGATGCATGGCTGACTATAACCTTGTCCTTTCAACATTTTTACATAGAACATTTACAGTTCAACAATAAATTAAAATGGTAATTTTAATTATTTTTATACACGGCTACATGTATATTTTCACCTTTTTCATCCACTTAAAAGTTTTTACCGTTATCTGTTTTTCTGCTTTGGAAGAAGAATTAAATGAGTAACATCAGAGGTCAAATGTCAAGGTCATGATAATTCAAGAGTAAAAACATACATGTGCAATATGTTTTGACCTTTTTTGCCCTTTCCCCCCCCCCCCCCCCCCCCCCGGATGTAAATAACCATATTTTTTTTCTAGAGGTCATGTGTTAAGACCACTGACCTGTTACAGAGGGATCCTTTGCATGTCAATGCCTGGATTAGACCATTTTAGCTAGATAGGCTCATGTCTTATTTAGGTTATATGTGTTTGTTTGAATATAGTGCGTTGTGATTTTGTTTTGTTTTTCTTCGTGTTGTGTACCCTATGTTGCCAGTTTCTCTGGATTGTCCATTTTTGATTGACCCTTTGGTATTCTCTAACGTTCATTTATAAATTTAAATATAAATATAAATGGAAACACCTTTACAGTTCATCTTAATTTAACTGAACTTGATATTTCAAAATGTCTAAAGTTCATAATACAACATAAATGTAAAACATTTATACAATTTTAAAAGTACATGGGCTAATAACGATAATAAACAATGAAGGTCATCAATATTACATCCTTAAAATACAAGTACAGTACATGTAGGATATTTTTAGAAAGCAATTTTTCTTCAAACAGCTGTTAAAGAGTAACTTTACAAAAGAAAACAAGCTCAATTTAGACATTCAGTCTATTTAAAGAATTGTTTATCCTTAGTAACAGTGATCTTATATTAAATGCAGGGGATGGGAATCAATAATTGCTTCAGTGGTTTTAAAGGTGAAGAATTTTAAATAAAATCCCAGTGTCCATGTTCTGCTGTATGTGTAATTGTAGTGTCCAATGTTAAAATTATGGGCTAATAACGATAATAAACAATGATATATTACATCCCTAAAATACAAGTATAGTACATGTAGGATATTTTCCTGCTGTATATTTGTGGCCACCAAATCATGGCAAATGGAACCAAAAATGTATATACATTTTGTATCAAGATGATCATTTGGCCATGTGCATGTGGTTTAAGAGACAATAGACATGTCAAGTTAAGAGTCAAAAGACAAGGAAAATTGTAATGATGACAGTAACTCAGACAGCAAATAGTAAAAAATAGCAATAGGTCACATGACCCTTTATATCATGTCACCTAAACAGCCATTAACTATGTAGTTATAGTTATTATTCTAGTCTTTCTCTTCTAAAACTCCACCTATAACATTTCTGTTCTTAAGTAATGGTGGTCATATTGGTTAAAGGTTGGACTGATTAAGTAATGGTGGTCATATTGGTCAAAGGTTGGACTGATTAAGTAATGGTGGTCATATTGGTCAAAGGTTGGACTGATTAAATAATGGTGGTCATTTTGGTCAAAGGTTGGACTGATTAAGTAATGGTGGTCATATTGGTCAAAGGTTGGACTGATTAAGTAATGGTGGCCATATTGGTCAAAGGTTGGACTGATTAAGTAATGGTGGTCATATTGGTCAAAGGTTGGACTGATTAAGCAATGGTGGTCATATTGGTCAAAGGTTGAACTGATTAAATAATGGTGGCCATATTGGTCAAAGGTTGGACTGATTAAGTAATGGTGGTCATATTGGTCAAAGGTTGGACTGATTAAATAATGGTGGTCATATTGGTCAAAGGTTGGACTGATTAAATAATGGTGGTCATATTGGTCAAAGGTTGGACTGATTAAATAATGGTGGTCATATTGGTCAAAGGTTGGACTGATTAAGCAATGGTGGTCATATTGGTTAAAGGTTGGACTGATTAAGTAATGGTGGTCATATTGGTCAAAGGCTGGACTGATTAAGTAATGGTGGTCATATTGGTCAAAGGTTGGACTGATTAAATAATGGTGGTCATATTGGTCAAAGGTTGGACTGATTAAATAATGGTGGTCATATTGGTCAAAGGTTGGACTGATTAAGTAATGGTGGTCATATTGGTCAAAGGTTGGACTGATTAAATAATGGTGGTCATATTGGTCAAAGGTTGGACTGATTAAATAATGGTGGTCATATTGGTCAAAGGTTGGACTGATTAAGCAATGGTGGTCATATTGGTCAAAGGTTGGACTGATTAAATAATGGTGGTCATATTGGTCAAAGGTTGGACTGATTAAGTAATGGTGGTCATATTGGTCAAAGGTTGGACTGATTAAGCAATGGTGGTCATATTGGTCAAAGGTTGGACTGATTAAGTAATGGTGGTCATATTGGTCAAAGGCTGGACTGATTAAATAATGGTGGTCATATTGGTCAAAGGTTGGACTGATTAAGTAATGGTGGTCATATTGGTCAAAGGTTGGACTGATTAAATAATGGTGGTCATATTGGTCAAAGGTTGGACTGATTAAATAATGGTGGTCATATTGGTTAAAGGTTGGACTGATTAAGTAATGGTGGTCATATTGGTCAAAGGTTGGACTGATTAAGCAATGGTGGTCATATTGGTCAAAGGTTGGACTGATTAAGTAATGGTGGTCATATTGGTTAAAGGTTGGACTGATTAAGTAATGGTGGTCATATTGGTCAAAGGTTGGACTGATTAAGTAATGGTGGTCATATTGGTCAAAGGTTGGACTGATTAAGTAATGGTGGTCATATTGGTCAAAGGTTGGACTGATTAAGTAATGGTGGTCATATTGGTCAAAGGTTGGACTGATTAAGTAATGGTGGTCATATTGGTCAAAGGTTGGACTGATTAAGTAATGGTGGTCATATTGGTCAAAGGTTGGACTGATTAAATAATGGTGGTCATTTTGGTCAAAGGTTGGACTGATTAAGTAATGGTGGTCATATTGGTCAAAGGTTGGACTGATTAAGTAATGGTGGCCATATTGGTCAAAGGTTGGACTGATTAAGTAATGGTGGTCATATTGGTCAAAGGTTGGACTGATTAAGCAATGGTGGTCATATTGGTCAAAGGTTGAACTGATTAAATAATGGTGGCCATATTGGTCAAAGGTTGGACTGATTAAGTAATGGTGGTCATATTGGTCAAAGGTTGGACTGATTAAATAATGGTGGTCATATTGGTCAAAGGTTGGACTGATTAAATAATGGTGGTCATATTGGTCAAAGGTTGGACTGATTAAATAATGGTGGTCATATTGGTCAAAGGTTGGACTGATTAAGCAATGGTGGTCATATTGGTTAAAGGTTGGACTGATTAAGTAATGGTGGTCATATTGGTCAAAGGCTGGACTGATTAAGTAATGGTGGTCATATTGGTCAAAGGTTGGACTGATTAAATAATGGTGGTCATATTGGTCAAAGGTTGGACTGATTAAATAATGGTGGTCATATTGGTCAAAGGTTGGACTGATTAAGTAATGGTGGTCATATTGGTCAAAGGTTGGACTGATTAAATAATGGTGGTCATATTGGTCAAAGGTTGGACTGATTAAATAATGGTGGTCATATTGGTCAAAGGTTGGACTGATTAAGCAATGGTGGTCATATTGGTCAAAGGTTGGACTGATTAAATAATGGTGGTCATATTGGTCAAAGGTTGGACTGATTAAGTAATGGTGGTCATATTGGTCAAAGGTTGGACTGATTAAGCAATGGTGGTCATATTGGTCAAAGGTTGGACTGATTAAGTAATGGTGGTCATATTGGTCAAAGGCTGGACTGATTAAATAATGGTGGTCATATTGGTCAAAGGTTGGACTGATTAAGTAATGGTGGTCATATTGGTCAAAGGTTGGACTGATTAAATAATGGTGGTCATATTGGTCAAAGGTTGGACTGATTAAATAATGGTGGTCATATTGGTTAAAGGTTGGACTGATTAAGTAATGGTGGTCATATTGGTCAAAGGTTGGACTGATTAAGCAATGGTGGTCATATTGGTCAAAGGTTGGACTGATTAAGTAATGGTGGTCATATTGGTCAAAGGTTGGACTGATTAAATAATGGTGGTCATATTGGTCAAAGGTTGGACTGATTAAGTAATGGTGGTCATATTGGTCAAAGGTTGGACTGATTAAATAATGGTGGTCATATTGGGCAAAGGTTGGACTGATTAAGCAATGGTGGTCATATTGGTCAAAGGTTGGACTGATTAAATAATGGTGGTCATATTGGTCAAAGGTTGGACTGATTAAGTAATGGTGGTCATATTGGTTAAAGGTTGGACTGATTAAGTAATGGTGGTCATATTGGTCAAAGGTTGGACTGATTAAGTAATGGTGGTCATATTGGTCAAAGGTTGGACTGATTAAGTAATGGTGGTCATATTGGTCAAAGGTTGGACTGATTAAGTAATGGTGGTCATATTGGTCAAAGGTTGGACTGATTAAGTAATGGTGGTCATATTGGTCAAAGGCTGGACTGATTAAGTAATGGTGGTCATATTGGTCAAAGGTTGGACTGATTAAGTAATGGTGGTCATATTGGTCAAAGGTTGGACTGATTAAGTAATGGTGGTCATATTGGTCAAAGGCTGGACTGATTAAGTAATGGTGGTCATATTGGTCAAAGGCTGGACTGATTAAGTAATGGTGGTCATATTGGTCAAAGGTTGGACTGATTAAGTAATGGTGGTCATATTGGTTAAAGGTTGGACTGATTAAGCAATGGTGGTCATATTGGTCAAAGGTTGGACTGATTATAAGTAATGGTGGTCATATTGGTCAAAGGTTGGACTGATTAAGTAATGGTGGTCATATTGGTCAAAGGTTGGACTGATTAAGTAATGGTGGTCATATTGGTCAAAGGTTGGACTGATTAAGCAATGGTGGTCATATTGGTCAAAAGCTGGACTGATTAAATAATGGTGGTCATATTGGTCAAAGGTTGGACTGATTAAGTAATGGTGGTCATATTGGTCAAAGGTTGGACTGATTAAGCAATGGTGGTCATATTGGTCAAAGGTTGGACTGATTAAGCAATGGTGGTCATATTGGTTAAAGGTTGGACTGATTAAGCAATGGTGGTCATATTGGTTAAAGGTTGGACTGATTAAGCAATGGTGGTCATATTGGTCAAAGGTTGGACTGATTAAGTAATGGTGGTCATATTGGTCAAAGGCTGGACTGATTAAATAATGGTGGTCATATTGGTCAAAGGTTGGACTGATTAAGTAATGGTGGTCATATTGGTCAAAGGTTGGACTGATTAAATAATGGTGGTCATATTGGTCAAAGGTTGGACTGATTAAATAATGGTGGTCATATTGGTTAAAGGTTGGACTGATTAAGTAATGGTGGTCATATTGGTCAAAGGTTGGACTGATTAAGCAATGGTGGTCATATTGGTCAAAGGTTGGACTGATTAAGTAATGGTGGTCATATTGGTCAAAGGTTGGACTGATTAAATAATGGTGGTCATATTGGTCAAAGGTTGGACTGATTAAGTAATGGTGGTCATATTGGTCAAAGGTTGGACTGATTAAATAATGGTGGTCATATTGGGCAAAGGTTGGACTGATTAAGCAATGGTGGTCATATTGGTCAAAGGTTGGACTGATTAAATAATGGTGGTCATATTGGTCAAAGGTTGGACTGATTAAGTAATGGTGGTCATATTGGTTAAAGGTTGGACTGATTAAGTAATGGTGGTCATATTGGTCAAAGGTTGGACTGATTAAGTAATGGTGGTCATATTGGTCAAAGGTTGGACTGATTAAGTAATGGTGGTCATATTGGTCAAAGGTTGGACTGATTAAGTAATGGTGGTCATATTGGTCAAAGGTTGGACTGATTAAGTAATGGTGGTCATATTGGTCAAAGGTTGGACTGATTAAGTAATGGTGGTCATATTGGTCAAAGGTTGGACTGATTAAATAATGGTGGTCATTTTGGTCAAAGGTTGGACTGATTAAGTAATGGTGGTCATATTGGTCAAAGGTTGGACTGATTAAGTAATGGTGGCCATATTGGTCAAAGGTTGGACTGATTAAGTAATGGTGGTCATATTGGTCAAAGGTTGGACTGATTAAGCAATGGTGGTCATATTGGTCAAAGGTTGAACTGATTAAATAATGGTGGCCATATTGGTCAAAGGTTGGACTGATTAAGTAATGGTGGTCATATTGGTCAAAGGTTGGACTGATTAAATAATGGTGGTCATATTGGTCAAAGGTTGGACTGATTAAATAATGGTGGTCATATTGGTCAAAGGTTGGACTGATTAAATAATGGTGGTCATATTGGTCAAAGGTTGGACTGATTAAGCAATGGTGGTCATATTGGTTAAAGGTTGGACTGATTAAGTAATGGTGGTCATATTGGTCAAAGGCTGGACTGATTAAGTAATGGTGGTCATATTGGTCAAAGGTTGGACTGATTAAATAATGGTGGTCATATTGGTCAAAGGTTGGACTGATTAAATAATGGTGGTCATATTGGTCAAAGGTTGGACTGATTAAGTAATGGTGGTCATATTGGTCAAAGGTTGGACTGATTAAATAATGGTGGTCATATTGGTCAAAGGTTGGACTGATTAAATAATGGTGGTCATATTGGTCAAAGGTTGGACTGATTAAGTAATGGTGGTCATATTGGTCAAAGGTTGGACTGATTAAATAATGGTGGTCATATTGGGCAAAGGTTGGACTGATTAAGCAATGGTGGTCATATTGGTCAAAGGTTGGACTGATTAAATAATGGTGGTCATATTGGTCAAAGGTTGGACTGATTAAGTAATGGTGGTCATATTGGTTAAAGGTTGGACTGATTAAGTAATGGTGGTCATATTGGTCAAAGGTTGGACTGATTAAGTAATGGTGGTCATATTGGTCAAAGGTTGGACTGATTAAGTAATGGTGGTCATATTGGTCAAAGGTTGGACTGATTAAGTAATGGTGGTCATATTGGTCAAAGGTTGGACTGATTAAGTAATGGTGGTCATATTGGTCAAAGGCTGGACTGATTAAGTAATGGTGGTCATATTGGTCAAAGGTTGGACTGATTAAGTAATGGTGGTCATATTGGTCAAAGGTTGGACTGATTAAGTAATGGTGGTCATATTGGTCAAAGGCTGGACTGATTAAGTAATGGTGGTCATATTGGTCAAAGGCTGGACTGATTAAGTAATGGTGGTCATATTGGTCAAAGGTTGGACTGATTAAGTAATGGTGGTCATATTGGTTAAAGGTTGGACTGATTAAGCAATGGTGGTCATATTGGTCAAAGGTTGGACTGATTATAAGTAATGGTGGTCATATTGGTCAAAGGTTGGACTGATTAAGTAATGGTGGTCATATTGGTCAAAGGTTGGACTGATTAAGTAATGGTGGTCATATTGGTCAAAGGTTGGACTGATTAAGCAATGGTGGTCATATTGGTCAAAAGCTGGACTGATTAAATAATGGTGGTCATATTGGTCAAAGGTTGGACTGATTAAGTAATGGTGGTCATATTGGTCAAAGGTTGGACTGATTAAGCAATGGTGGTCATATTGGTCAAAGGTTGGACTGATTAAGCAATGGTGGTCATATTGGTTAAAGGTTGGACTGATTAAGCAATGGTGGTCATATTGGTTAAAGGTTGGACTGATTAAGCAATGGTGGTCATATTGGTCAAAGGTTGGACTGATTAAGTAATGGTGGTCATATTGGTCAAAGGTTGGACTGATTAAGTAATGGTGGTCATATTGGTCAAAGGTTGGACTGATTAAGTAATGGTGGTCATATTGGTCAAAGGTTGGACTGATTAAATAATGGTGGTCATATTGGTCAAAGGTTGGACTGATTAAATAATGGTGGTCATATTGGTCAAAGGCTGGACTGATTAAATAATGGTGGTCATATTGGTCAAAGGTTGGACTGATTAAGTAATGGTGGTCATATTGGATAAAGGTTGGACTGATTAAGTAATGGTGGTCATATTGGTTAAAGGTTGGACTGATTAAGCAATGGTGGTCATATTGGTCAAAGGTTGGACTGATTAAATAATGGTGGTCATATTGGTCAAAGGTTGGACTGATTAAGTAATGGTGGTCATATTGGTCAAAGGCTGGACTGATTAAATAATGGTGGTCATATTGGTCAAAGGTTGGACTGATTAAATAATGGTGGTCATATTGGTCAAAGGTTAGACTGATTAAGTAATGGTGGTCATATTGGTCAAAGGTTGGACTGATTAAGCAATGGTGGTCATATTGGTTAAAGGTTGGACTGATTAAGCAATGGTGGTCATATTGGTCAAAGGTTGGACTGATTAAGTAATGGTGGTCATATTGGTCAAAGGTTGGACTGATTAAATAATGGTGGTCATATTGGTCAAAGGTTGGACTGATTAAGTAATGGTGGTCATATTGGTTAAAGGTTGGACTGATTAAGTAATGGTGGTCATATTGGTTAAAGGTTGGACTGATTAAGTAATGGTGGTCATATTGGTCAAAGGTTGGACTGATTAAGTAATGGTGGTCATATTGGTCAAAGGTTGGACTGATTAAATAATGGTGGTCATATTGGTCAAAGGTTGGACTGATTAAGTAATGGTGGTCATATTGGTCAAAGGTTGGACTGATTAAATAATGGTGGTCATATTGGTCAAAGGTTGGACTGATTAAGTAATGGTGGTCATATTGATTAAAGGTTGGACGGATTAAGCAATGGTGGTCATATTGGTCAAAGGTTGGACTGATTAAATAATGGTGGTCATATTGGTCAAAGGTTGGACTGATTAAATAATGGTGGTCATATTGGTCAAAGGTTGGACTGATTAAGCAATGGTGGTCATATTGGTCAAAGGTTGGACTGATTAAATAATGGTGGTCATATTGGTCAAAGGTTGGACTGATAAAGTAATGGTGGTCATATTGGTCAAAGGTTGGACTGATTAAATAATGGTGGTCATATTGGTCAAAGGTTGGACTGATTAAGCAATGGTGGTCATATTGGTCAAAGGTTGGACTGATTAAGCAATGGTGGTCATATTGGTCAAAGGTTGGACTGATTAAGTAATGGTGGTCATATTGGTCAAAGGTTGGACTGATTAAATAATGGTGGTCATATTGGTCAAAGGTTGGACTGATTAAGTAATGGTGGTCATATTGGTCAAAGGTTGGACTGATTAAGTAATGGTGGTCATATTGGTCAAAGGTTGGACTGATTAAGTAATGGTGGTCATATTGGTCAAAGGTTGAACTGATTAAGCAATGGTGGTCATATTGGTCAAAGGTTGGACTGATTATAAGTAATGGTGGTCATATTGGATAAAGGTTGGACTGATTAAGAAATGGTGGTCATATTGGATAAAGGTTGAACTGATTAAGTAAGGGTGGTCATATTGGATAAAGGTTGGACTGATTAAATAATGGTGGTCATATTGGTCAAAGGTTGGACTGATTAAGTAATGGTGGTCATATTGGTCAAAGGTTGGACTGATTAAATAATGGTGGTCATATTGGTCAAAGGTTGGACTGATTAAGTAATGGTGGTCATATTGGTCAAAGGTTGGACTGATTAAATAATGGTGGTCATATTGGTCAAAGGTTGGACGATTAAGCAATGGTGGTCATATTGGTCAAAGGTTGGACTGATTAAGCAATGGTGGTCATATTGGTCAAAGGTTGGACTGATTAAGTAATGGTGGTCATATTGGTCAAAGGTTGGACTGATTAAATAATGGTGGTCATATTGGTCAAAGGTTGGACTGATTAAGTAATGGTGGTCATATTGGTCAAAGGTTGGACTGATTAAGTAATGGTGGTCATATTGGTCAAAGGTTGGACTGATTAAGTAATGGTGGTCATATTGGTCAAAGGTTGAACTGATTAAGCAATGGTGGTCATATTGGTCAAAGGTTGGACTGATTATAAGTAATGGTGGTCATATTGGATAAAGGTTGGACTGATTAAGAAATGGTGGTCATATTGGATAAAGGTTGAACTGATTAAGTAATGGTGGTCATATTGGATAAAGGTTGGACTGATTAAGAAATGGTGGTCATATTGGATAAAGGTTGGACTGATTAAGTAATGGTGGTCATATTGGTCAAAGGTTGGACTGATTAAATAATGGTGGTCATATTGGTCAAAGGTTGAACTGATTAAGCAATGGTGGTCATATTGGTCAAAGGTTGGACTGATTATAAGTAATGGTGGTCATATTGGATAAAGGTTGGACTGATTAGGAAATGGTGGTCATATTGGATAAAGGTTGAACTGATTAAGTAATGGTGGTCATATTGGATAAAGGTTCAATTGACTAAGTAATGGTGGTCATATTGGATAAAGGATGGATTGATTCGATTTTTATTTAAATATAGGTGCCATAAACTAGGATAACTATTATAGTATGTCATACACTATCTTACAAGGATGTTGTAAAGGGTTAGGGTTATGGTGTTTAATGCCACTTTCAACAATATTTCAGTTATAATGTGGCCATCAGTTTTATTGGTAGAGGAAACCGGAGTAACCGGAGAAAACCACCTACCTGCCGCAAGTCACTGACAAACTGTTAAAAATGATGATAAGATATCATTGAAGGGTTTGTTGATCCACAAATATTAAAAGCTGGTACATTTTCTCTTTTTAGTTTAAATAAACATGTAAAAGGGGAGGGCTAGAATTACATTAATGCACGGTATAATGCTGCCATATTTTGGTGCCTGTCCCAAGCCAGAACCTGGACGCACTAAGTCATGGTCTTTATTTAGGTTCAATAGTTTGAGGTCCAAGCCAGAACCTGGATGCACTAAGTCATGGTCTTTATTTAGGCTCAATGGTGTGAGGTCCAAGCCAGAACCTGGATGCACTAAGTCATGGTCTTTATTTAGGTTCAATGGTTTGAGGTCCAAGCCAGAACCTGGATGCACTATGTCATGGTCTTTATTTAGGTTCAATGGTTTGAGGTCCAAGCCAGAACCTGGATGCACTAAGTCATGGTCTTTATTTAGGTTCAATGGTTTGAGGTCCAAGCCAGAACCTGGATGCACTATGTCATGGTCTTTATTTAGGTTCAATGGTTTGAGGTCCAAGCCAGAACCTGGATGCACTAAGTCATGGTCTTTATTTAGGTTCAATGGTTTGAGGTCCAAGCCAGAACCTGGATGCACTAAGTCATGGTCTTTATTTAGGTTCAATGGTTCAGAGGTCAGAGGTGGCTATTCGTTTTGTTGATATTGATAGAATTGTTGAAAATCACTATTTAAACTTTCTTTTCATAATGTGTAAACAGAAAATTGGGGCCACCGTGGTCGTATGGTAGCTGGATTTATAACTATCTTTGTAATCAATGCCTATCACCACTAATGTTGTGAGTTCGAATCCCGCTCAGGCGAGGTGTACTCCATACAACATTATTTGATAATGTTTATCAGTGACTTGCAACAGGTCGGTGGTTTTCTCCGGTCTCCTCCACCAATATAACCGAAATATTGTTGAAAGTGGGATTAATCACCATTACAATAACTCCCAGATAATTGGAGGAGAAGGAGGTGTTGTCAACTGAACATCACAAACTTCCTCCATGTAATATTTATTATAACTGTTACAAGATCATACCTGGCATACATTCTCCATAGTAACCACAGGCTCGTTTACATGCTCCCGATCCACTACAATATAAAGTTTCCCTAGCAACCACAATTTGTTTGGCATTTTTGGCACGTCCAGCTCGTATTGTCCCATTTTGTAAAACCATGCGTCCAAATTCTGTCAACGAAAACTGGTCATCAAGAAACGTTTTTCCCTTTATTACTTCTACATAAATTTTGTGAACTTCTCTTCCTTTTCGGAGCATGTTCGTTCTCTCGAAAGTCGCAACTCCCGATAGATAACTCCATAATTTGGCACATTCTACTAACACACCTTTCCAAGGTGGACGTGTTTCCTCTGTAGGAGTTGGTACTTTTAATTCTTCTTTCCATGGAGAATGGGAATCATCTGGGGTCGTGACCTCTTCCCATGGCTGAGCATGTGCAATAGGGGATGGTTCCTAAAGTTAGGAGTATATTTAATTTGCATATTTTTTTATCAATTAATTAATTAGAAAATTGGTTCCATTTTTTTAAATTAGAAATAAAAACAACTTTCTAAATTATTTTTGAAGTATTTAATTTTAATGCCAATTTATTAATAAATAAAAAATTCTACAGACAAAATCATGCTGATTAATCATGGAATTCTACATTGTAAGTTTAAAGGGGAAAGTCTAAAGCATCTATTCAAACACAAAGATAAATATATATATATGTATGATATGCATATTGAATAAAAGAAAGCATATAAAAATGCAAATTACACACAATACCAAATAAAAAATAAAAAATTAACTTTAAATTTTCTGTAAAAGATGGGAATTTTTTTTCTAAAAATTATAAATATTATATATAGTAATTCAAAATTTCCAATCACCAACCTTTGACCTTCACCCGCCACGATGATCTTGCAGGAAAATATAACGTCACATGAGCTATAGATGCAAATATGTATCATGCAAACCGCATTCTGTAAAAAAACATTCTCTCACCAAACTAAAACAAAGACATGTACATGCCTCAGTATTTCATAACCATATAATTTCATGCATATTTTTTATACAGTGAAACCTGTCTAAAGCGAACATCACATTTTTCTTGTTCTGATTGGACAGGTGCTTGGTATAGACAGGTTACATCTAGAAGATTTCCGACATTGGACAGAATTCTGATTTATACAGATTTCGGTGTAGACAGGATTCACTGTATTACATACATTATACATATTACAAAACAAAATAAAAATCACATTTCACATTCTATTATAAAGCTGTCCTTATACATAAATCTAAAAATATTCAAACTACAAACATTACCAAGTTTAAGAGTAAACCTGAATACACTCTACCTTTCTTGTAAAGGGAAACCAGAGGCTACCAAGACGTTGCAATGATTCATCTGGTTTACACAAGTTTGTACAACATGACCTACATGTACATACATGTATACAGTAGAATCATTGTTTGTACAACATGACCTAATTTACATGTACATACATGTATACAGTAGAATCATTGTTTGTACAACATGACCTAATTTACATGTACATACATGTATACAGTAGAATCATTGCTTGTACAACATGACCTAATTTACATGTACATACATGTATACAGTAGAATCATTGTTTGTACAACATGACCTAATTTACATGTACATACATGTATACAGTAGAATCATTGCTTGTACAACATGACCTAATTTACATGTACATACATGTATACAGTAGAATCATTGCTTGTACAACATGACCTACATGTACATACATGTATACAGTAGAATCATTGTTTGTACAACATGACCTAATTTACATGTACATACATGTATACAGTAGAATCATTGTTTGTACAACATGACCTAATTTACATGTACATACATGTATACAGTAGAATCATTGCTTGTACAACATGACCTAATTTACATGTACATACATGTATACAGTAGAATCATTGTTTGTACAACATGACCTAATTTACATGTACATACATGTATACAGTAGAATCATTGCTTGTACAACATGACCTAATTTACATGTACATACATGTATACAGTAGAATCATTGTTTGTACAACATGACCTAATTTACATGTACATACATGTATACAGTAGAATCATTGTTTGTACAACATGACCTAATTTACATGTACATACATGTATACAGTAGAATCATTGTTTGTACAACATGACCTAATTTACATGTACATACATGTATACAGTAGAATCATTGTTTGTACAACATGACCTAATTTACATGTACATACATGTATACAGTAGAATCATTGTTTGTACAACATGACCTAATTTACATGTACATACATGTATACAGTAGAATCATTGTTTGTACAACATGACCTAATTTACATGTACATACATGTATACAGTAGAATCATTGTTTGTACAACATGACCTAATTTACATGTACATACATGTATACAGTAGAATCATTGCTTGTACAACATGACCTAATTTACATGTACATACATGTATACAGTAGAATCATTGTTTGTACAACATGACCTAATTTACATGTACATACATGTATACAGTAGAATCATTGTTTGTACAACATGACCTAATTTACATGTACATACATGTATACAGTAGAATCATTGTTTGTACAACATGACCTAATTTACATGTACATACATGTATACAGTAGAATCATTGCTTGTACAACATGACCTAATTTACATGTACATACATGTATACAGTAGAATCATTGTTTGTACAACATGACCTAATTTACATGTACATACATGTATACAGTAGAATCATTGTTTGTACAACATGACCTAATTTACATGTACATACATGTATACAGTAGAATCATTGTTTGTACAACATGACCTAATTTACATGTACATACATGTATACAGTAGAATCATTGTTTGTACAACATGACCTAATTTACATGTACATACATGTATACAGTAGAATCATTGTTTGTACAACATGACCTAATTTACATGTATACAGTAGAATCATTGTTTGTACAACATGACCTAATTTACATGTACATACATGTATACAGTAGAATCATTAACCACAATTTTAAGGGAGGCAACTGCAGCAAATAATGCTGGGAAGTTTTGTCTGCAGTAGAACAACAGATCAAAACACTATGTAATTCTATAGAAGGAATCATTCTTCTGAATAAAGCTAACATAATGCTTGCTGGACGTTATGTTATAATCAATCAATCATTTAATATTAACACTTAAAATTAAACATTGCATCAATTGTTTCCAGAACAGAGTTGCAGGAAAAAATATGTCCCTGTAATATCCCAATGTGTGTGCTTGTGTATGTATGTGTGTGGTTTGTTTACCTGACCTCAATCGACCCTTGTTTTAAGAGGATTTTAAAGCAATTCAAATATCAAGAAAAGGCTTAGAATATTTGTAGCTCTTAACAGTGAGTAAAAAAATATTGTTAAGAGCTACATGTTGTATGGCTCAGCAGCTAGCACATTTGTGCTACTTTCAACAATATTTCAGTTTTATTGTGGTGGTCAGTTTTATTGATAGAGTAACCGGAGAAAACCACCAACCTGCAGCAAGTCACTGACAAACTTTATCACATAATGTTGTATCGAGTACACCATACCATGATTGGGATTTGAACTCACATTGTTAGTGGTGATAGGCACTGATTGCATAGGTAGTTGTAAATCCAACAACCAATACGATCACTACCATGATGGCCCCTCAATTGATACATGTAAAATGTACATGTATGTATAATGCACTGTCAACATTTCAAAAAAAATGTCCAAGGAACACCAAGATGTCCAATAGTTGTTGTTGATCAATTCAATAGAATATGTCATAAATAACAGAAGTCTTTCTCTGAATTCAAACACTGATAACATTTCAAGTTTCATTTAAACATTACCAAAAAAATGGTTTGGGTATCATTAATCAATCTTGTATCAATCAAAACTTGATACTACTATCAACATACATAGCAAGATTATTCAAATATAAATGACATGTTAAAATGTACATATTATTTTGTTACATTTTGTTCAAGTTTAAAGGTTTTAGGGGCTTTACTCCAAAATGTTTGAATCTATAATGAAACATTGGGGCATTTTTCTTAATATAAATTCCCACGTAAGAAACCAACTATTTTGTTATCTGGAGGGGGGGTTGACATTTCTTGATCAGACAGAATTTTTTTTGTTCCTGAGTCAACACTTAATTTTTTTCTCAAAATCTACAAAGGGTGTATACATGTAGGGAAAAAAGGAGACATTGAATCTGTAGGAAAAAAAATAATAGCCTCCACCACAAACCCCACCCCTTAGATAAGAAAATGTTTAGTGCCTAAAATCACTGCATGTACATTTATATTGCAGATAATAACAACCATTATCAGAATATTAGGGAATTAACCTGGCTTACGCCCCCCCCCCCCCGCCCCCCCCCCCCCCCCCCCCCCCCCCGCAAAAAGAAGTCAGCCTGTTTTATCTCTTACACTGACTAGTTTCTAAAAGCTTCTAATTAGCCATGACATGAACAGGTGCTGACTTTGTGATGAGGGAGCTAGACACATTCATACTTTTTCTCACTCAGCTGGAGGGAGTGAATCTAAGCAAAAACAAAATCACAAAGAAAAATTAATTTTATTTTGGTGAAAAAAGGGGATGTAGCACAATAATAAATAAAAATTTTAAAAAATTTGCTATAATCGCAAAGAAATTTTTTTTGCTGAAAAAAGGGTGTGGTCTAATCAAAATTTTAATAAAATGAAAAGCAAACTTTTTATTTTGCTGAAAAAAGGGGATGGTGCTGCATCCCTACCTTGTTCAAACTATTCAGGTAAATATTCTTCATCATTGAGTTTTATCATTCTAGCATTTAACTCTGTTTTATGACCAAAATGTGGGTATACATAAAAGTGCTTTGTTTCATAAAGACAAACAAAATTATGCAAGTATTATTTTGTTTTCAGTTTTCTATGAATAAAATATACATATTTATAGTACAATGATCTTTCAACACATATTTAATATTTACAGTTAAACCTGCCCCCTGGTGTCACCTTGTATTGAAAGGTCACCCTTTTCTTGTCCTGTCATATGCAATTTCATATGAATATTGAACCTCTCTATTAAGAGATCACCTGTCAATAGACAACTTTTACTTTGTGTCAAAGGTGTCCTCTTAATACAGGTTTGACTGTATAATATGTATCAACATTCTGTCCACATGCTTCAAAGATTATTATAACATTTTTTTCAGTTATTTGTACACAGATCTATAAACAAGTCAACAGATTGAAGCAAGTGATCAACAGGGATAAGATTGATTTTCAGCTTTTCTTTTTTCAAACTGACAGCTTTTTGTAGGATTATTTATAAGATATTCCTAATATTTCATATTTACAACAGTGTTAAATAAAGTGTATAAAAAAAAAATGGAACACGTGGTAGGCTCATTTTCTGAAGGAGAGATCATACAAGTAACAACTAACTGTAATTTGCAATCATTTTCCCTTTGCAGAGTCGGCAATTATTATTGTTGTTTTTTTTAGTCAACTTTAATCAACAATAATGAAAAAAAATAATGTTCCATAGACAGTGGGTAACATGTTTGGAGAGTGCCACACCCTGGGGATCCCTGCATGCTAAAGATCTCTTTTATAGATTTAAAAAAAAGGAGTAAGCGCATTATAGCCCATGCAAGACTATATTTTTCGTCCATACTTTTACGGTGACAGTCAAAAGTCATTGACCCGGTTGACCCATTCCTTCCCTCATTTGTATATATAGTATTTATATTTTACTGAAATACTGCTGCCTGGACATTAAGCAATAATCAATCAATCACTAGATGTAATCTATGCAATACATTTCTTCAGATTATTCACTAATTAAGGTAAAGTTTTTAAAATGTTCATGTATGGTTCGCTTAATCATTCATGAATCCTACAAATTTTTTTATACATGTATCAACATTTTTAAATGCATGTGACAATTAACCAAGTGCACATGCATGAAAAGCAACTAATTTTATCTAAAATTGAACTATTAATTCAAATTTAGGTCATATTAATTTTTCAATGACACATTTCTCTGTAAAGTGCAAAGGAATAATTTACAATATTTTTCAAGGGTACCAATACTTCAATAGGTAATGTCTGTGATTTTGGTGATTTTTTTTGTCCAGATATTTACAAGGAGTACAACAAGAGCCTCCCAGAAGCCTGTAATTGCTCACCTGGTTTTCAATTTGACATCTGAAGTTGATAGAAAATGGGGGTGTTACACATAATTTTGAAAAAGGGCCACCCAAAGATCATTTCAACTCAAATTTCTGAGCAAAAGATTTTGATGTGATTTTTATCTCATAATATTCCTAAACGGAATAAACTGGCTGAAAAAATACCACAGAAAAACCCAGAATATATGTTAAACTACTCCTTGCCATGTAGCTGCAGTTAAAATTTGAGTTCATTTTGATTTGTAATAAAGCAGAAATTGACAACTAAAGACATTTCTATTTTTAGTAACAGCAGCCATTTTGAATGGAGGGCGGGGCTGTCGGACACAATATTGAAAGGGGACTACTGAAGGACTATCCCAGCCAAATTTGCTTTAATTTGGTTCAGCGGTTTCAGAGGAGAAGATTTAAATGTGATCTTTTATCAAAATATGTCTAATTTGTACAAAATGTATAATCGGTATAAATCGGTTGAAAGTAAAATTTCACAGAAAAACCCAGAATAAATGTTAATCTACTCACTGCAATGTAGCTGCAGTTACAATTTGAGCTCATTTTGATTTATAATAAAGCAGCAATGGACAATTGAAGAAATTTCTATCTTTAGTAACAGCAGCCATCTTGAATGGAGGGCGAGGCTGTCGGACACAATTTTGAAAGGGACCCACCCAAGGACCATCCCTGCCAGGTTTGGTGTAATTTCGCTTAGCGGTTTCAGAGAAAAAAATTTAAATGTGATCTTTTATCAAAATATGCCTAATTTGCATAATCGATATAAATCGGCTGAAAGAAAAATTTCACAGAAAAACCTGGAATATATGTTAAACTACTCATTACCATGTAGCTGCAGTTAAAATTTAAGCTCATTTTGATTTAAAATAAAGCAGCAATGGACAATTGAAGAAATGTCTATTTTTAGTAACAGCAGCCATCTTGAATGGAGGGCGGGACTGTCAGACATAATTGTGAAAGGGACCCTCCCTGCCAGGTTTGGTGTAATTTGGTTCAGCGGTTTCAAAGGAAAAGATTTAAATGTGATCTTTTATCAAAATATGCTTAATTTGCATACCGTATTTAGGGTTATATAATGCGCAGGATTTTGTCCAGATTCTTTAATTTGTAGAAGGGGTGCGCATTATAAACAGGAACAATGCGCTTCACTCTTTCCCAGACCGGGAAATCACATGTCCGCCAATAAAACCCAACACATTTAATATTTTGCAACTTTATTGAAGATGAAAAGAGATAAATGGTTCTTAAATTCTCCCAGCAAATGAAACATGCTCAAAGGACAGAAAAATATATACGATTGATATTTAAATCTTACATTTCCGACGACGATTTTTTTAAAAGTCCATGCGCATTATAGACACAAACTATTTTTTTTCTGGAGATTTTCAAGGCCAAGAGGGGGGTGCGCATTATGCACCAATGCGCATTATGTAACCCTAAATACGGTAATCGGTATAAATCGGCTGAAAGAAAAATTCAACAGAAAAACCTGGATTGTATGTTAAACTACGCCTTGCCATGTACATTGTAGCTGCTGTTAAAATTTGAACTCATTTTGACTTATACTAAAGCAGCAATGGACACTTGAAGAAATTTCTATTTTTAGTAACAGCAGCCATCTTGAATGGAGGGTGGGGCTGTCGAACACAATTTTGAAAGGGACCCACCCTGCCAGGTTTGGTTTAATTTGGTTCAGTGGTTTCAGAGGAAAATATTTAAATGTGATCTTTTATCAAAATATGCTTAATTTGCATACCGTATTTAGGGTTATATAATGCGCAGGATTTTGTCCAGATTCTTTAATTTGTAGAAGGGGTGCGCATTATAAACAGGAACAATGCGCTTCACTCTTTCCCAGACCGGGAAATCACATGTCCGCCAATAAAACCCAACACATTTAATATTTTGCAACTTTATTGAAGATGAAAAGAGATAAATGGTTCTTAAATTCTCCCAGCAAATGAAACATGCTCAAAGGACAGAAAAATATATACGATTGATATTTAAATCTTACATTTCCGACGACGATTTTTTTAAAAGTCCATGCGCATTATAGACACAAACTATTTTTTTTCTGGAGATTTTCAAGGCCAAGAGGGGGGTGCGCATTATGCACCAATGCGCATTATGTAACCCTAAATACGGTAATCGGTATAAATCGGCTGAAAGAAAAATTCAACAGAAAAACCTGGATTGTATGTTAAACTACGCCTTGCCATGTACATTGTAGCTGCTGTTAAAATTTGAACTCATTTTGACTTATACTAAAGCAGCAATGGACACTTGAAGAAATTTCTATTTTTAGTAACAGCAGCCATCTTGAATGGAGGGTGGGGCTGTCAGACACAATTTTGAAAGGGACCCACCCTGCCAGGTTTGGTTTAATTTGGTTCAGTGGTTTCAGAGGAAAATATTTAAATGTGATCTTTTATCAAAATATGCCTAATTTACATAATCGGTATAAATCGGCTGAAAGAAATATTTCACAGAAAAATCTGGAATATTTGTTAAACTACTAATTTCCATGTAGCTGCAGTAAAAATTTGAGCTCATTTTGATTTATAATAAAGCAGCAATGGACAATTGAAAAAACATCTATTTTTAGTAACAGCAGCCAACTTGAATGGAGGGCAGGTCTGTCGGACACAATTTTGAAAGGGACCCACCCAAGGACCATCCCTGCCAGGTTTGGTTTAATTTGGTTCAGGGGTTTCAGAGGAGAAGATTTAAATGTGAAAGCTTACGACGTACGAAGGATGCCAAGTGATGGCAAAAGCTCACATGGCCTTTGGTCAAGTGAGCTAATAAAAACATAAGTTAACATGTATTGCATTGTCAAGATTTAAACTAAAAGTCCCAATTGGCAAACCTCTGGTGAGTCCGCTTCGCTTCCTCAATACCTCGGCTGTAATACGGTATTTGATATGCGTCTACGCGTCACATTTCTTCACCGGAAGACTGTATCACTTCAATCAATCATTGCGCACCGCGAATAAGTTCTAAAATGGCGACAATAGATGAGTGTATAGAGTTTGCTTTGAAAAATATTGGTCTTTGATGAAGGTACGGAATCAGCCGACATTGCAACGAATGAAAATATATTATTATTGGACGAATATTCGAAAGTGAAATTATTTTAATTAAATACCTCCTTCATTGAAGATTTCCGAAAGTAGTTCCAATGGGAGCTTTCGTAATACGGACGAGGTTTGATGAAGGTACGGAATCAGCCGAAGTTGCGACGAGTGCTAAAAGTCCATCCATTCTCTTATTTTCATGAAAACACATCTCGAACATCAATTCCTGTCTGTACGACAATATACACCCCTATTCACATGACCTTATGTGACCTTTTACTACACATGCGCGAAGTCTGTTGTTGAGGGATAAATATATCTGCCGATGGAAAACCTGCATGCAGTCGTATGAGAATTTTAACTGATTCTGCTAGAAAAAGAAACAGGGAAGAAGTTTTGGGAGAATTATAATAAAACAAGAATTAACATAGGCCACAAACATGACACATGGGTGGAATTGAAGGAAGCCTTGAGAGTTCAAGCTCATGCTGTCAAAGTGTAAACATCAGTGTTATTGCACATGTAGTTCAGAAATTGGGATATGCATAATTAATGATGCTGGAAGACAAGCTGTATACGAAAATACATGTTTTTTGGTTCAATCTGTCAAACGACGTTATATATTAATGTTTTGAAGGTATATATTAACTTTCAATGCAAAAAAAAAACCGTTCAAAATATTTTCCAGTCAGTACTTTTTCTTAAAATGTGAACATTTTTCATGAATATCTTATGCAACACTCTTTGAAATTAGGAGGTACCAATTACCATTTCTAAGTGGGTAAAAGTACCTGGTACTGCCCCTTATTGAAAGACTTGTTTTTTTTTACTGGGCCCTTGTTAAGTTTTATCCCTGGATTTTTGCTAGCTTTCAAATTAGGTTTGTTACATTTTAATGGACTATACTATAGTGGGTGTTAGCTATACACATCGGAGGGTAAAAAGAACCCACAGGTCAAGGTATTCTCCAGGGTTAAATAGGGTAGATACTAGATACACGACTTTGTCATGAGCTCAGTAGCCCTTTTCACAAAAATTTGTAACTATAGTCCTAACTTTTTCTCTTAAGATTATCTTACGACAATTCCTAAGTCCTTTTCACAAAGATTATCTTACGACAAATTTTAATCTTACGACTAAAATTATACTTACCATAAAAATTCTTCCTTAGGTGTACTCGATACAACATTATGTGATAAAGTTTGTCAGTGATTTGTGACAGGTCAATGGTTTTCTCCGAGTACTCCAGTTTTCTCCACCAATAAAACTGACCGACATATTGTTGAAAGGGGCGTTAAACACCATAAACCATCTTCCTTCGCAACCTAGTTTCATTTCCATAGCACAACAAAACATTTTTTTAAATAAAATAATTCTATAAAATATCCCCGGCATTAATTTATAAGCAGTTTTTTATGCTATGATGTGTCTGTATGTTTATATTGAATTTTTATCTAATATATATGAATCGGTCACCAATAACTGCACAAAATATGAACGGGTATGATTTTCGTATAGAGGAACATTTCTAATGCATGTAAATTAAAATGAGATAATAATTATCATTACTTGGAGTTGTGCATCATCATCCACGCGTGGTTACTTTTGGTAGAAGTATATTTTAAGGGAGTGCATCTGGAGTGTGAAAAAAAACCTATTCATATAATTCATTTTATCGGTTATTTGTCAGCAAAATATTTACCCCCTTTTTTCCAATTAATCCCATCCCACATAAAATTAAACGCTTGTTCTTTTACTGATGAAAATTTATCCCGATTTTTCTGAGATAACCCAAATTAAGATGTGTTTATCATCTATCAATCATGAAGACGAATAAATAATTAAATATCCCTGTTATATATTAATATCAATATAACAGAAGAATGTACACAAGTTTATCATACATAATATGTATTGCCAGAGTGTTCGATGATCATCGAAGTTGCCAGAAATTAATAAATTATATTACTAATATAAAGGCAAAATCAAAACGATATCATTGGATCCAGAAAATTCCAGTCCTAAAGCAGTTGTTCATACAAAACTTTTGTAAGCGGAGTAGATGTCTAGAAGAAAATCCTGTATTACTGTTTTTATCCAAAAAAAAATAACAATGAAAAAGAAGAATTCTCCCCAAGTTTGCAAGTAGTCTTTTCGATTGTCGATCGTTCCCAATTTGAAATCTAAAATTAAAAGAATTATCCTGATTTTTTTGGTCATGTAACAGACTTTTTGAAATATGTTTTCATTTTGCTGGACATACCTGTAAGGTCCAGCAGCCAGGAATTTTCAGCTGGACCCTCTGAATTGTTGCCGGACCTACATTTTTTATGTAAAATTGTTTTAAAACCAAGCAATGTCATACCATTATTATTATTTTAGTCTAGCAGAGCGCTTTCTGTATTTAACTTCATTAGTACTGGTAGAGGCCTAAAAATAGGAAGACCAGTCACCATCCAGAATAAACCAAAAAGTCGAAACCATGCGCCAAAAAAGAGTAGCCAAATCCAGCTAGGGATACTCTCAAACTTTGAAAAATTTACCAGATTTAAAACATAATTTTTAAATTTTTAATTGAGTTTACAATAACAATATTCTAAAAGTCAATAGACTCTCTCAATCTCCCTATGCACTCTCTCAACGTTTGCCCGGCTGAGCACCGTCGTAATGCTTCAGGAACGACCACATTTTTATGATCGACACATTGCCATGTTGTCGGAACTGTAAACAAAATTCTAAATAGAAACAGATTCGATGAAGGGAACGATACAAATCAGGGACGTCGTGTTTTTTTATTTTATTAATTTTTTGGGGGCTTTCCACTCGAAAATATCATCATACGCATCACAATATATTCAAATATATTTATTTTCATGACAGTTACCAATAATATTTACCAAAAACAGATAAAATGTCACGTATTCAATGCGGTTACGAATTCCGAGTTGACCAAACTTGTTCCGGTATTTACAAAAAGACCTGCATTTCCTACTTCCGTTAAAAAAGTAAACACATCATTCAAAAATGTTTGGCGGACATGGGGACCGATGTTATTGGCGGACCTCATGATTTTCTGCCCCCTAGATCCGATGAATTTCAAAAACTCTGATGTAAACGATACACTTTGCTGCATTGAAAAGATAAATGTACGGAATGCATCGTTATAGACTCTGTTATTAGTCACGCCAAAAAGGAGTAAACAACAATGTCATTTGTAGCGTCTGTTTGTATTAAACCATATTCATGTCAATAAACATTTATCAATATGTGTAATTAGGTTTGTCATATGGTCAGAGAAAATGCGCTAACGATGAATTGCTCTCTTATTTTCAAGTCGAAGCGCCAATACATCGTCCATCTTTTTTTCTATTTTTTTTCACTTACGATAAAAGATAAGACCAAAATTTCTCTTACGATCAAAATTTCACACTTAGGACAGGGTAGTTTTACACGTAAAGTTAGGACTATTTTTACACTTAAGATTATCGTAAGTATTTTTGTGAAAATCTTTTTAATCTTAGTTTTACACTTACGACAATTTTTTATCGTAAGAATTTTTGTGAAAAGGGCTACAGGTCTTTAAATATTTTAAGGGGTCAAAGTTGAAAGGCCTGTGAGGTCAATAGGGTAGATACACACGAGGTTAGGACTTTAAATATTTTTCAAGTCTACCAATACTTCACTATTAACAGGCTGTACTTTTTATAAATATTCGAACAATTTTCATGCATATTATCTTATACAACACTCTTTAAAATCAGGATGTACCAAAGGCCATTTTAGGGGGTCAAAGTACCTGGTACAGCCCATTATTGAAAGGCCTGTGAGGTCAGTAGGGTAGATACACATGAGGTCATGAAACACTATCAATATTTGAAAGTTTTCTTATCTTGTAATTCTGTCTGATAACAAACAGCTGGTCCTGTTCATTTTGACAAGCCTAAATATATTATAATATCAGTTAAAAGCTAGCCATCCTGTTTTGTACCCCAGGTGCTTTTCTTGTCTGATTAATCACCTTAATTTAGCATGTTAAGTGACATGAAATACTATTGTGACATTTTCCAATGATGATATTTATATATAGTGTTCAAATTTGTTCAGTTTTAAGGCCACAAGAAAATATGGAGATCTTTGAATATTTTAAGCCTAAGGTGTATGTTAAAATAATTAAATCTTTATTTAAAGTACTTAATAATTATTAGAAACATTCAAAAAATAATTATATAATGTAGGTGTGCAAGTATATGTACATAAAACGAAAGTGTAGATGAATCAGAAGAGGGTTTTTTCAACCTAAAATTATATAATGTCATCAATGATTCAATCCAATATTAAATAAAATTAGAGATTTCATATTTTATTCATTCTAAATAAAATACTATATAAATCCTTGATAAAATAAAAAAATAAAAATGACAACGATAAATTTGGTTTGAATACACTGTGTAAATAAAATATACTACTTTTGTTTATTCTGTGTATTTGATATATTTGAATATACTAATTTGGCTCCGCCCACCGCTACCACGCTTGAGTAACACCAATAATGAAATGGCTGCGAAAGGGAAAAGTCACGGGCTATCGAACTCAAAATATAACGTAGCACCCGATCGGTTACCCTCGGGACGGGACATCAGTAAATGTTCCTGTGGAAAAACATTTATTAATTTAAGACACACCACTAAACAAGCCATCTACAGCATGCAAAGCGTCAGCAATCCATACATATTTATGTGTATTCACCAGGGTAGTTCTATTATGAAAACATGCACACGAAACAGCTGGTAATACTAAATACCCCATCATGATAAATAATCAATTTTAAATCTTTATCACAGCTTAACATTCACCAAGAAAGCTTCGAAAATGCGGGGAAATATTTAATTAATATAATATATTGGTTCCTTACCTCTTTACTTAAATCTTCTAGTATGGCGGGTGTTTTAATCGGTTCGAGTTGAGAGTTACCGTCTGTATCGGGTGCAGCCATGTTTTACACTGTCGACAATGTGGTTGTTCCCGCGACCTCTGGCGGAAGGGTGAGAGGCGTATCAGGGATACCCAGTAGGGTAGCTATGGAATGTGGTAAATTAAATTCCAGTTTGTGGGTAAATAGACTTTTAAAATCTGACTTGATTTATGTCCTCTTTATGTGTGAACATTATTACACGTCACAGTGTGAATGGACTTTAAAAAGAACAAAAACAAGTGTGATTGATTCGTTTGTAAATTATAAAGCGGATATACTTGGTACCCTAAATGTTCCTTAGGTTGATAAAGAGAAAGTGAAACCAAAACAAGCCAAATATATCTTTGTTTCGCAACAAATAAAAATAGAATTGAAAGATATTTTTTAAATAAAATTTCAATACTTTGCGTCAGAAAAAAATGAATATATATCTTTTAATCGAACGGTGAAATATCCAACTGTATTTAATTTTATACTGGTGATTATAAAGTTTTAATATATTTTAATAGCGCTTTTGGTATCCGGTCCCGATTATTTATGTACCATGGGGCACAGACACTATAGAAAACAATATTTAAAAAAAAATCATACAGTCAATGGCAAGCAAAATTGTGAAATATGTGCTTTTTATATTACCCATTAACATTTTTTTTAATTGATTGTATAGATTTTTTTTATTGATATTGTGTCTAGCACTTTCTGTACCTTGCTATTTTAAAACTGTTGTTACATCGCTGATATTTTAAAATCATAAATGTTATATAATTTTAAATGTAAGTAATCAAATCCAAATACTTATTATCTTATTTTCATTTCACAGAATCCTACAAAATTATAACCCGGCCCCCCTTTTTTTTCCAACCACAAAAAAGATAATAATATCCCTGTAAGAATTACAATTTAAGTTATATATGTCTCCCATATCCCCCAAAATAGAAATATTCCATACCCTTAAACAAAGCTCAGTATTAGATAAATATTTTAAGGGATGGGAATTCTGAATTTAGAGGTTAACAACCAGGTCCATCCTTGGGTTTGTAACAAAGCAGGATTACTTTTATTTTCCAATTTCATGTGGGTTCCCTGTGTTCAATGGGATATAACTCCAATAAAGAAACTTCAAGAACGGAAAAAGAAAAGTTTGTTTATTAAACAACTATCACAGGAAAATTGTGTGCGACTTACTATTGTCTTATCATATTATCAAGAACAGTTGCTGGGCTTGCTTGAACATTGTCGACAAAATAAAACTTGAAATTACAACAATGACTGTAGCGTATGTTACATATTCCATGTAGAATTCGGGAATGACAAAAAAAAAAAGAAAAAAAAAAGAAACAAAGGTGATTACAATATTAACACAAAACATTTTCTTGTGAGATCTTACTGATTACAGAACAAGAAAAAGTTTCCGATATTTATTTTGCAACCAAAACATATGTCCATGGAGGTACATTCTATATCTTTTCGGTATTTCGATTAACATTGTCACGGGTCCAGGAATGCACGAGTTTTCATACGTCAGGTTCGTTTCTGGTTGCAAATATTAAAATTAGATCCCCTTGCTTACTCCCCCCTTTTATTAAAGTGACTGTGTTCTCCCACACAGTGACAAAGAATATAATTTTAATTAGATTTCTTGCAAATATCTGAATATAGATTTATATGGGAGTTCTATAAATCTGTTACGTCGAACTATCTTCATGTCATTGATTTAAGTGTTATAAATGGCAGGCGGACACGCGGACAGCTTCTAACCAAAGGAAATTGCCTAAATATCACAATTTACACTCGCGTCATTGGCTCATCGAAAAAATACACGTAAAGGATTGATTGATTGATTGATTGATTGATTGATTGATTGATTGATTGATTGGTTGATTAATTGATTGATTGGTGTTTAACACCAAATTTAGCAGTTTTTCAGTTGTATCGTGGTATGAACAAATTTTTCCATTTCTTCCACACTCTTGGAAATAAAACATGTGTTTATAAAACAATTGTGTTATATGAACAAATGAAAGAAAAATTAAAAGGATAAAAACATATTATTTAGAACTTATGTTATCCATTTCTATTTTAGTATATAAATTAATTTCTTATTTTTTTTTTTTAATTTGTATCGCGCTCGCACGTACAGGAAAGAATCCGAAAGATCTGACATCACATATTGCACATAAAGAAACTAATGTAATAAGTTGGTGTTTTTTTATGAACACTTGGCCTTAATTGATGAATCAGACACCCAGCCGCTGCATCCGAGAGTGTACTTCCTTGTAGATTTAATATATATGTACAAGAATTTGATGATGTGGGTAGTATTACCAGTATCACCTCTGACTGGGGTGAAACTGGGGTCTAGAATTACCATTTCCTGGTCATTAACATGTGTAAGGAGAGTTCAAATGGAATAAGAATCAAATACTGACATGGAATTAAGGTCCTTATCTATGCGGACTATATTTGTTTATTTACATACAAATCTTCCAAATGCTTATTATGTTTTTTTCTTATTCGTCGCCATTAACCGATCAAACATCGGAAATTATTATTGATATATTTTTTTTTAGTTATTGCTTATCACTGATCTCTTGAGGATATTGACATCCATTTTTAATCGCATTAAGAAAAGTGAAATATTTGATATATTTTAATAGAAGATTAATATTAAGATTAAGGGGAGTTTTACAACATAACTATGGATAATAGGCACTTTACATTATATAAGAATAAGAATAAGGAAATATTTATCCTTCCGGAGCGCCAGACTTGATCTTTTCTAGTTGTTTTTTTGGGGCTTCTGACTATTACCCCTTTGGTTTCTTCAAACTTTTCTCTGGACCAATCTAAATAAAATTAGATATCCTCATTTACCCCTTTTTTCTCATCTTTGTCGTAAAAGGGGGTGCAAATTAAGTAAGGAAATATAATTTAAATCAGATTATTCTTTTTATTATTATTATTTTTGTGGGGGAGCGAAATTCAAGATGATAGTTGATGGACTACCTATGCAATCAGTGCCTATCACCACTGATGTTGTGAGTTCGAATCTTGACCAGGACGAGATGTACAACATTATGTGATAAAGTTTGTCAATGACTTGCGACAGGTCGGTGGTTTTCTCCGGGTCCTCCGGTTTCCTCCACCAATAAAACTTACCGCCACGATATAACTGAAATATTGTTGAAAGTGGCGTTAAACACCATCAAACAAAAATTTGTAAAGTTGATGGTCCAAAATTCAAAAAATGCCAGAGAAAAAAGTTGATGTGAAGCAGGCCTATGATTATTCAAATAACAGATGGCCACATATTCATGTATACTTGCCAAGTATATGTCTCTTTATTTTGATCTTCGGCTTCAGATTGGTCGCTATGAAAACGTTAGGCATATCCATAACAGCGGCGTATATAATAATTAGTGGACCGGACGGATCAAGTACAACAAGTTGCGTCGCTTAAGAACATAACAAGTTTTCTCTTGTCTGGTGCAGGAGAAAAATGAATGAAAAATAAGCAGCTGGTTGGGAGAACATGTTCAATAGAAACGCTTCTATATGAATTCTCTTATGAGGAGGGGTGTGTGTTTATATGATAACACAGACACATAGTTTGTCCTGTTAAATTTATGATAGATTCCATTTAGGTAGAGTGTCTTATGTTATGATGCTTAACGGCACTTTCAACACTATTTCAGTTATGTCATTTAGATAACAGCAGTTAAAAGTATATCGACCACACTGAACAATTTAATTGCAATAAAAACGTGGATATCATATTTATAGTGCAGACGACTCGTTCCTGGAATAACTTGACAGTTATCAGGTACACTTAAATTCAAAATATTTGAAAACCAAATAATATAGACTTGCTAGTGAAGAATCAGTGTTTCATGAGATTTTTAGCCAAGTCAAAGTACCTCAAACTATATATTAGCCTTTGCGAATGGCCTTTCTTCAAGGTAGTGTTAATACTAGAACTTCTAAGCGTAAACACATATGTTTTGCTAACAATATCTAATATATCGGGTTAGGGTTATGGTGCTTAATGCATCTTTCAATAATATTTCAGTTATATCGTGGCGGTCGGTTTTATTGGTGGAGGAAACCGGAGAAAACCACCGACATTCCGCAAGTCACTGACAAACTTACATAATGTTGTATCGAATACATCTCACCATGAGTGGGATTCGAACTCACAACTTTCGTGGTGATAGACACTGATTGTATATGGGTATGAGTGTAAATCCAACTAATACGATCACGACCACGGCGGCCACTAAACATCCAGTGGAGCAAATTATGAACAAGAACTGTTTTATTCGATCTGTATATGTTGCATTATATTGATTTTCAAGATTTTCAAGAGGGGGGGTGGTCGGGTCAAACTAAATACTATAAAATTCGTATTTTCTGTTTCTCCGTTATGTACGCAGCTAATGAAAACGTTTTTTGTACACAACCGTATCGGTGGTTTGATGATTAGCATGCTCGTCTTAAGTGAGGTATATCGTTGGTTCGTCGCCGGTCGGCTCAAACCAAATACTTTAAAATTGGTATTTGCTGCTTTTCTGCTAAGCACTCAGTTTTAAGGAGTAATAACAAAGACTGGTTGGTTCGGGATCAAGGTAATGTGTCTGAAACTCCGAGTGGAGCGACACGTCTACCCGCGGACTGCTGTTTCGGTGGGTTAGCACTATAAAGATATGAGCATGTTGGTCTTTTACAAAGCGGACATCATTATCATCTTATCGAATGCGACGCAAGTGGTTCTCGCCATGATATAGCTGAAAAAGGTCCATTTTGCGTTAAACAACAATCACTCACCACTCATTATTCTTGGTAAAATACATAATATACATAATTCTTGGTAAAAAAATTATGATGATGTCCTCTTTGTACTAGACCAACACACCTAGTTGGATTGTTATGGTGCTAGGTCATTGTTAAACAACAGTCCGCAGAGAGACATGTCGACTCACTCGGACACATTATCCCAATTCCGAGCCAACCAGCCTTTGTTTTCTCCTTAATGTTGCGCGCCTAGCGGAGACACAACAAATACCAATTTAATAATCTATGGTTTGACCCCATCGGGACTCGAACCCACCACCTACCACACTCCAGGCGAGCACGCTAACCATTGAACGACCGACGCGCGGTTCTCTATTTAAACACTTTCTACATCATATAAAATGATAAACAAAAATATCACACTGTCGGAATAGAACCAACAGCCAATAAAAGAATGGTAGAAAAAGGTAAGGTCGATACCCCTAACACACGAATTCATGATTGACCTCTCACTTTCATGTCTTGGCACAGGCACTATAATTAAAAGTGGCGGAGTAAAACTAGTTTTATAGACCCAAACCTCCCTCTTAGCGAAATGATACGGTCATGTAAGTGCCCTCCACATGTGAGTAAAATAAAAAAAACAACACATATAACCGAGTGAACAGAGTTACATGTATTATGAAGAATGGTATTATCATAATATATTTAATCTTCGTGACACAGAAGCTATCATATGTATAATATTAGTTATATTAAAGTTCTTCAACAAGGTACAAATCATAAACATTTAGGATTATTCTTTTCTAACAATGGGTTGTGTGGCACGATCACATTGACTACATTGTTAAGAAGGCTTATACACGATTAAACATATTAAGGAAAGTCCGTTTTATACTGAACAGATTTACTTTAGAAAAAAGTGTACTTCTTTTGTTAGACCTATTTTGGAATATGGGGATGTTGTTTGGGATACGCAGACTCACTATTTGATGAATAAAATCGAAAATGTCCAGAGCGAAGCTGCACGAATTGTTAAGGGTGGTACAAAATTAGGGTCTATTCAGAAACTATACGAGGAAACGGGTTGGGGAAAACTTTTGGAAAGAAGGGAAAAACACAAATTGATTTTACTTGATAAAATAGTTAACAATCAAGCACCTGGATATTTGAGAAATTTGATGCCTGACATCGACACTATCATAGCACTCGTCAGTCTGCGAATATTCTAGAAATAAGTTCAAAAACTAAATTATATTCAGATTGCTTCCTTCCATCATCCATAAAATTATGGAATAGACTCCCTATAGATACTCGAAATTCAAGGTCCCTGAATATTTTTAAGGAGCGTATTAAAACCCAAAATAGCAAATGTTCTGCACATTATTACAGTGGCACTCGATTGGGTCAAATTTTGTACACCAGGTTAAGAATGAACAGTAGCTCATTAAATGAGCACCTGTTCGTTCGAAATCTGGTGGATTCCCCTAATTGTGCATGTGGTCAAGTCGAGTCTACATCCCATTTTTTGATATCGTGCAAAAAATATACTGATTTACGTAATGAACTCATGTATACAATCAATTATCCGGTTACTATTGATCTTAAACTTCTACTAAAGGGGTCAGACACCTTAAGTGTAGATCAAAACATAGACATTTTTATCAAGGTACAGAATTTTATTCTTAAAAGCAAAAGATTTACATCATAATTCTATTTTGCATTTCATCTGTATTACTAATTTTATATCTTTCTGTTTTGTTATTCCACTGTTTATTATTGTTTTTTTTTTTTTAGATTTGTCATGTAGCATGTTCTATAACTTGCTTGCTATATTAGTCAATTATAATTCATATGAAACGGATTAGCATAAACTTAGCTTGTTTCCGAATCCTGTCATGTTAAAACAAAATGTGTGTGTATTGTAACATTATACCAGTCTATCATGAATAAATATGTTTATACCAAAGAGAGCCGATCATATGACATTTGTATTGTGAAAAGAAAGATAACTCCTACCATAATTTTGTAGTTTTGAAGCCAAATGAATCCTTCAGAAAAAAATAATCATATACAATTTATTACAATGATTGAATTAATTGGAATAATTATGATATTAACATACAATTAACCATATGAACAAGTTTGTGATTATTTCTTCTATCTTTCAGTTTTCCCATTTGGTTTCTTCAGATGTTAATAAAACCCCAGTTATTATTCTGGATCCATCTAATTGAATATTCTCTCATTTGGTTATTAAAATTTGTTTTTGGTTATCCTATTGTTCGGAGTTCGGTAATTTTGTTATTACCTTTATTTGTTTAGGTCATTTGGTTTTATTGCTCCCAAGGACTTTAAAATTATTTGGCTTTCCAATCTTTCTATCTTTAGAGTATCTGATTAAGGTTATTCCAAAAACGTGTCGTGTGCACTAAATATGATACCTGCGTTTTCATCATACTTACAACAGTCATGAAATAGCTTCAAGATTGCTAGAAGTGCACAACATCGACACCATGTCAAGACATAACCTTATCATTATAAGATAATACATGTATACAGGACTAGCTTTATGAGGTGTGGGGCACAATGTTGTTCTCTGTGTTGTTGTGTGTTCGAAAGTAGATACCCCCAGTACTGGTCCCTTACGCGCGGGACCCAATTGGGAGTAATTACATTGATTAATTGATTGGTGTTTAACGCTAACATTAGCAATATTTCAGCTATATCGTGACGTGGGGGTAATTAGTCCAAATTGGCCCAAGACTGGCCCTGTGTGTATAAATAAAAGAAAAAAGAACATTTTGGCCAATAAAACAAAAACAAATGTGAATTTTGTTTTGACTTATCAAAATCTATAATCTTGAGATTTCTGTTACATGCATATATTCTCTCGGTGGTATATATAATCTCAAAAGTTTTCGTTTACTCAAAACACTATAATCAGTTCCCTTTGGTATGCTATTAATTTTTGAGGAATCTTCGATATTAGTTTCAAATTCATTTTCATTACAACTGTAAAACCTACGATTTATATAATTTATTTCCGACTTTATTTCATGTTCGTTTTCAGTTCCTCCATTGTCCAGATTGTGCATCACTGATTGAGAATGATCATTTAATTCATCATCCGATTGTTGAAATGTAGGGTTAACTTTTCCATTCATATGAGTTTCAGATTTTGTTGAACACGTCTGATGATCACGTGATTCTGCTGTAACTGTCATGTGATGACATGGTTTTGATGGTGTCGGCTGCACGTCAATTACGACATCGATTTCTTTATCCTGTGCCCACGTTTGTTCTTCGCCTTGGACAAAGCAATCAAATATGATAGTGCCCACAATACCAACTCCAACACAAATAATGAAAACCACCTGCCATTCATCCTGTGTTCGCTGCAATAAAAAAGTAGGTCTACTATTATAACAAAGAACTTAATGTGAAACGAAGTACATGTCATGTTGTAGCGGCCGTGTATTCATATAGTGCTTATGTTAATAACAAACGTCTGCATAGTTTCAATTCAATTCAATATTTTATTGGAAAGAGCACATAAGAGGCGTGATCCAAAAACATAACTTGAACAGATACATTACAATAATATGACATACATGTGGATGATTTGAACGTACAGGCAATACAATATGAAAGAAATTGTTTACATATTATTTATCCAATGACTACACAATCAATGAACAGTAGGGTGGTCCCACTCTTCAAAAGCTTCCATTATATAAAGGCAAATAATCTTTAACTCCCTAGAAGATGTGGGATTTAACAATTTTTTTTAAAAATATTACCGAGTCTTCATTTTTCTCATTACATGTGCCATGTTTTTGTCTCAGTGCTGTGTCGTTGTGTATTGTGGACACTATAATAAACAGTGAGATTCATTCTCTACTTGATCTTTACAGAATTTACAAAATCTTTCGTATGGTCGTGTTTTAGGTTTAGAATATCTTCCAGTTTTAATTGCTAATGAATGTGTGCTTATTCTTAATTTTGTTAATTTGTTAAGTCTAAGTTCTTTAGGAATGTTAAAATTTAGGTATTCTGCTATAAAATAGAAGCTTACCTGAGGATTCCTTTCTTATATTAGAGAGTTCAAAATTTATTTTTGATTATAAAAATCTTCTAGTTTCAATTTATACATTTGTTTTGAAATGTCAAAAGGGAATATTTTCATATTTTTAGAAATTTGGACAACACTATTTGCCGATCAGTTTTCTTTAATAGTGAGTAGTTTATCTACTTCATATGCAGCTTTTAATATGGAATGGGGACCGCCCACTTGTTCATCATTGCTGTTTAGACGGGTATAATATCCATACATTAGTCCATAACTTTTAATACTAAGTGGAAATATACCAAGTTCACATCTGACTGCTGTGTTTGAAGACTTACCATGAACACCAAGGATATTTTTAAAAATCATATTTTGTGTTTTTTCAAACTGTGACTTGTCATTGTCAAGAACTTCAAAGTTTGGTTTAAAGTCAGTAATCTATACTCCGGATCCATATGTTAAGATGGGGGCTATCATTGAATTATATAATTTCAGCCAAGATTTTTCTGATATGTTATTATTATAATGTAGTTTTGATTTCAATGCCTTTCTAGCTTTATCTGACAGGTTTGCCACTGATTCCTTAAACTTCCCAGTAAAATAAAACATAACCCCTAAATATTTATAGGAATTGACTAGTTCAACTGCATTTGGGCCATAGTAAAAGTAAAACAAGTTCTTCTCCGTCATCTTTTTTGAGAATATCATTATCTTTGTTTTGTTAAGGTTCACGGTAAGTCTCCAATCACTACAATAATTTTGAAGTCAGTCTAGACAGTGCTGGAGTCCACTTGGTGACTCTGATGCTAATAATAAGTCATCAGCATAGAACAAATAATTAAAGGTTTTATTGTGCAATTTGATAGGATCAGTAATACTACTGTCAAAGTAATTTTGAATATCGTCTACAAATATATTAAAAAGAGTAGTAAGTGTCTCCCTGCTTAACCCCTTAGTTAGCTAAAAACGGTTTGCTAGAATTTTTGCATGCATAAAGGGTATTTGAATATAAGTTATGAATGATATTGTAGACTTTCCCCTGTATACCTATTGATTTTAATTTAATAAATAAAGCTGAGCTCCAGACACTGTCAAAAGTCTTTCTAAAATCAATAAAACATGAATATACTTTCCTTTTACATTTATAGACATATTTGTTGATAATTGTTTTTAAAATGAATATATGATCAACAGTTTTATATTTTTTTTCTGAACCCACCCTGGTTTGCACTAAGTAGACCATTTGTTTCTAAAAATTCGCTAATTCTTTTCTGTAGAAGAGAAGTGAACAATTTACCAAGACAACTTGTTATTCTTATCCCTCTGTAATTTCCACAATCAGCAGGATTTCCCGACTTATAAATAGAGTTCAGTAAAGAGAGGTTCCAAATGTTGGGAAACTTTCCCGAATTCAATATTTTATTGAATAATTTTGCTAGAGTGAGTACTAGTGTATTTGAGCCTGCTTTGATAAATTCGTTTAAAATTAAATCTGGGCCTCTTGTTTTGCCAGCTTTAAGTCTCTTTATACTATCTTTGATCTCCTTACATGTAAAGGATACATCCAGATTACAGATTTCTGGGGAAGAGGTTTCTGACTTCATTTGACATTCATCAATTTTATCTGTAGTTAACAAAGCTTTATAATGTTTCTCCCAGTCTTTTATCGGAATGACTGGGTCAACTTTAGTATCTTTCTTTTTATACTTATTGATTTGGTTCCAAAATTCTTTACCTCTTCTATTTGTTGTATTATAGAATTGAAAAAGTCTTTTTTGAGCTTATTTCTCAATTTGTTAAATTCTCTTCTACAGTTACAAAATGTTAATCTTAATGGTTTATTATTTGGATACTTTGTTAATCTACAGGCTAGGGAGCGAAGTTCTTTTCTTAACATTAAATCATCATTCGACATGCATTCTTTTTTTGGAATAGTCTTCTTTTTGCGCTTAGCTAAATGATATTTTGGAATATTTGGTTTAAAAGTCACAGAGTTATATCATTAAATGTATCATCATCAAGTAAATAGCTTAAAGATAAAATTTCTGACATGCCTTTAGATGTCTAAAAGAGAATCTATAAAGGTATCACGATTTTGGTCTGACCATTTAAAGGATCCAGGAATAAGTAATAAATCTTTTTCAAAAAATTCACCTACAGAATTTGTTGCATAACCAGGGAGGTTCATATATATTAAGCAATGATCTGATAAATAAGAAGGTGGATTTACCACAAAACTGTTTATAGAATAAATCAAATCCTGCGACACTAACATATAGTCTACTGTGCTCTTACCATTCATATCGAAAAAAGTGAAATAACCAAGAGAATCTCCAAGGAATCTACCATTGACTATCCTAAGCTGGCAAGATTTACAAATGCTGGTTAGCAAAGTGCCATGTAAATTGCTTTTAAACTAATTTTTGTCTAACTTTAGCCAGATAGAAAAATTGTTCTGTTTTATTTCAGAAATGCCCTTTTTGTAATTAGATTTTGTTAAAATAAACATTCCCCCTGAAGGTCTACCTCTTTTGTTTCTTTTAGGTTTTATTATATAGGGAGAAGAGAAACCTGGTAGATTTCCTGGAGAATCACTCAACATGGTCTCAGCTAAACAAACGATATCATATTTACAAGTCGAAGAAATAAAAGAGCCATCCTCAAATGTTTCTCCATTTAGACTACTATGGATATTCCAATATACTATTTTCAGTTGTATATATATGATAATACATGGAAAAAGGGAAACAACCCAAAATAAAATTAGGGAAAAACTATCTGCAATTCTGCATGTAATTTCTGTGCCTTTCTTTGTGAATTATAAGAGCTTTTAAGAAACATGGAATTATAAGAGCTTAATTTAAGAAACATTTAAGTTGAGGCAATAGGTCGAAGATCTACAACATCAGTGACAACTCGGGTATGCGTTATAGTTATTCTATCTACAGGTCAAAGTCCATATTGAAATGCCCCTCTTTCTGATGCATATAAATGTATAATGAGAAATTCAAACATTTATGAAAGTTAAACAAATAATTACAGGCAACTAGTAATCTATATGTATAATATGTCATCAACTTTTAATTAAACAATTTACAGTAAACGTTGAATGAGTTGGTTTACTTGATTATGTTGTTGGTTGAAGCCTGAGTACTGTTGACGTTGTAACCTGGGTATTGTTTTCGGTTATAATTGTCTACGTCGGTTAGTGTGCGGACTTTGGTACTCGCTATATGGTTTAAGACCAAGGCTTGTATTTATATGGGTTTTCAAAATCTAAACAAGATTCTTTTGGCCTAATGCACTAAAATGAATATCGTCGCTGTACATGCTTGTCTTATAACCGTATATTATCCCGTTTTCGATGAATGAACACTTAAGCTTCTTTTCGCAGAATACCTTTATTTCATCATTGGTATCCTTGACTACAACTAAAACAGCATGTATATCCAGACCAATAAACAAGTTTTCTAAGCGGCTTATCCATTTGCGCCATCTAATTTCTGCATTGCCTTCATGCACTGAGAATGGAGGAAAATTCGGTAATGATGCAGCCATTATTGTTAATCAGTTTTACTAATTAATATCCATGAATTTTGCTTTCATTATATAGTTTTCCACTCGTCGCTAATGTCATGTTGTAGCGGCCGTGTATTCATATAGGGCTTGTGTTAAAAACAAACGTCTGCATAGTTTCAATACTTTACTACAACTAAAACAGCATGTAATGCACATCAGACATATACACAGTGCAACTGATCTTTCAACACAACATCTGGATATTATCATTGAACTTTAAACTATTAACTTTCTAGACCATTAATTAAATGAACGATATTACAGTGCATGCATGTCGTGTCACTTGATATCATTTGATAGCCACATCGGTTGTGTAATGGCAAGCATACTCACCTTTAGTTGGGTAGATCATGTGTTCAAGCCCCAGTCGTGTCAAACGAAATACGATTAAACTGGTATATACTATTGTTGCTTACTCGCTGGACACGCGATAATGACGAGTTAGAGCAAAGACTGATAATGTGTCCGTGTGGAGCGACATTTTTACTCGCTGACTGTAGTTGCAATGAGCTAGCACAATTAAAATCCAACTAATCTAAAGCTCATTCCATTGAGATGGGGGGAGGGGGAGGGAAGCGCGAAAATTTTTGGGGTGTTTCGTGTGAAAAATCACGATTTTACGCCAAAAAATATAATTTTTTCCAATTGCGGAGGGAGGTGCGAAAATTGTTGGGGTATTTCGTGTGAAAAATCAAAATTTTACGCCAAAAAAACATAAACATATTTTTTCAAATTTTAGGGGGGGGGGGGGGGGAGGCGGGCGCCGGGTGCGTCCCCTCCCTGGATCCGCTCCTGTACTGAACTTGAAATACAAAAGAGGTTCAGACAACTGTAAATATTATTATGTAAAGTTTACATACAAATATAAGGTTAATGAACAATTTATATTATAAACTATTTTAATTACAAAATAAACAACATAGCAAGGTTAGGAAGGTTTTAACGGCGTAAAATACTAACTTGACATTCAGCTGTTTCACTTATCGATTTGAATAAATATGAAAGTAAAACGTTTTCTGCAATCTTTTTATCCCTGTATTCTACGAGATCATCAAAATAAGTGTGTGTGTATGCTTATAGAGCTTAACGCCACTTTCAACAATATTTAGCTTATTCCCGCCATGACATGACTAAAATACGCTCAATTGGCGTTAAACAGCAATCACTCACTCCCTCACTGTATCATTGTATCATTGTATCATTGGGCTTCTTAAGTATATGCCTTGTTTGTCGACAATTATTACTGGAAATATCTAATGACTTCTAAGACGACATCTAACCTGTAGATGACCGATTTTCTTGTCTTCTAAGATGAATATAGTCTGCAATTGACACGTAGTCGTATCTTCTGAGATGACATCTAGCGTACAGATGACCGATAGTCGTATCCTCTAAGATGACATCTAGCCTGCAGATGATCGGTAGTCGTATCCTCTAAGATGACATCTAGCCTGCAGATGATCGCTAGTCGTATCCTCTAAGATGACATCTAGCCTGCAGATGATCGGTAGTCGTATATCTTCTAAGATGACATCTAGCCTACAGATGATCGGTAGTCGTATCCTCTAAGATGACATCTAGCCTACATATCACCGATAGTCGTATCCTCTAAGATGACATCTAGCCTACAGATGATCGGTAGTCGTATATCCTCTAAGATGACATCTAGCCTACAGATGATCGGTAGTCGTATCCTCTAAGATAGCATTTAGCCTACATATCACCGATAGTCGTATCCTCTAAGATGACATCTAGCCTGCAGATGACGGGTAGTCGTATCCTCTAAGATGACATCTAGCCTGCAGATGACCGGTAGTCGTATCCTCTAAGATGACATCTAGCCTGCAGATGATCGGTAGTCGTATCCTCTAAGATGGCATCTAGCCTGCAGATGATAGATAGTCGTATATCCTCTAAGATGGCATCTAGCCTACATATCACCGATAGTCGTATCCTCTAAAATGATATTTAGCCTGCAGATGATCGGTAGTCGTATATCCTCTAAGATAGTATCTAGCCTACATATCACCGATAGTCGTATCCTCTAAAATGATATCTAGCCTGCAGATGATCGGTAGTCGTATATCCTCTAAGATAGCATCTAGCCTACATATCACCGATAGTCGTATCCTCTAAAATGATATCTAGCCTGCAGATGATCGGTAGTGGTATCCTCTAAGATGACATCTAGCCTGCAGATGATCGGTAGTCGTATCCTCTAAAATGATATCTAGCCTGCAGATGATCGGTAGTCGTATATCCTCTAAGATAGCATCTAGCCTACATATCACCGATAGTCGTATCCTCTAAAATGATATCTAGCCTGCAGATGATCGGTAGTGGTATCCTCTAAGATGACATCTAGCCTGCAGATGATCGGTAGTCGTACCCTCTAAAATGATATCTAGCCTGCAGATGACCGGTAGTCGTATCCTCTAAGATGACATCTAGCCTGCAGATGATCGATAGTCAATTCCTCTAAAATGATATCTAGCCTGCAGATGACCGATAGTCGTATCCTCTAAGATAACATCTAGCCTACATATCACCGGTAGTCGTATCTTCTAAGATGATATCTAGCCTGCAGATGATCGGTAGTCGTATCCTCTAAGATGATATCTAGCCTGCAGATGATCGGTAGTCGTATCCTCTAAGATGATATCTAGCCTGCAGATGATCGGTAGTCGTATCCTCTAAAATGATATCTAGCCTGCAGATGATCGGTAGTCGTATCCTCTAAGATGACATCTAGCCTGCAGATGATCGGTAGTCGTATCCTCTAAGATGACATCTAGCCTGCAGATGATCGGTAGTCGTATCCTCTAAAATGATATCTAGCCTGCAGATGATCGGTAGTCGTATCTTCTAAAATGATATCTAGCTTGCAGATGATCGGTAGTCGTATCCTCTAAGATGACATCTAGCCTGCAGATGATCGGTAGTCGTATCCTCTAACATGATATCTAGCCTGCAGGTGATCGGTAGTCGTATCCTCTAAGATAGCATCTAGCCTGCAGATGATCGGTAGTCGTATCCTCTAAGATGACATCTAGCCTGCAGATGATCGATAGTCGTATCCTCTAAAATGATATCTAGCCTGCAGATGACCGATAGTCGTATCTTCTAAGATAACATCTAGCCTACATATCACCGATAGTCGTATCCTCTAAAATGATATCTAGCCTGCAGATGATTGGTAGTCGTATATCCTCTAAGATGACATCTAGCCTACAGATGATCGGTAGTCGTATCCTCTAAGATAGCATCTAGCCTACATATCACCGATAGTCGTATCCTCTAAGATAGCATCTAGCCTACAGATGACGGGTAGTCGTATCCTCTAAGATAGCATCTAGCCTACAGATGATCGGTAGTCGTATCCTCTAAGATGACATCTAGCCTGCAGATGATCGGTAGTCGTATATCCTCTAAGATGACATCTAGCCTGCAGATGACCGATAGTTGTATCCTCTAAGATGACATCTAGCCTGCAAATGACCGATAATCGTATCCTCTAAGATAACATTTAACTTGCATATGACCAATAGTCTTGTAATTTAAGATGCCATCTAACCTACAGATGACCGATAGTCATGTCTTATAAGATGACATCTGGCCTGTATATGACCGATAGTCTTATCTTCTGAAATGGCATCTACAAATGTAACATGCAGATGAGCGATAGCCATGACTACTAGGATAGCATATAACCTACAAATAACCTATAATCATGACTTCTTAGATGACATTATATAATCTACAAACGACCGATAGTCATGACTTCTTAGATGACATATAATCTACAAACGACCGATAGTCTTGTCTTCTTAGATGACATATAATCTACAAACGACCGATAGTCATGACTTCTTAGATGACATATAATCTACAAACGACCGATAGTCTTGTCTTCTTAGATGACATATAATCTACAAACGACCGATAGTCTTGTCTTCCAAGATGGTATATAGATAACCATAGTTTTATCTTTTTAAATGTCATATAGTCTGCAGGTGATCGACAGTCGCACCTCACAAGTTCACAATCGATAAGCACCGTCAGTGCATTATTATAACTTTGATGAGACTTAATATCATCCTTGAAACCTGTCTAAACCGAACTCTGAATAAACCGGAATGCTCTATAAACCGAACTTTAAATTAAAAGAAGTCCCAATGTAGGATATCTGTGTTAATTTAACCTGTATAAACTGGACTTCTGCCTATTACGAACGCAAAAGTTGGCCCCACGAATGTTCGGTGTAGGCAGGTTTCACTGTATCTTCTTTCGAAAGGGTATTCAAATATCTGTGAATACGTAATTATTTAACATGTTTTGGTGAAATGCTGTACGGAAACTTACTTACATTTATTAAAATAGCTGATGTAATTAACGGAGATGCCATCGCCGATAACGAGGCACACGTGGTAGTCATACCATTTATTATGCCAGCAAATCTAAATAAGAAATAATATGCAAATGAATTAAATACATTAAAACGAGAGAATTATTTCTTTTTGTTTTGCTTGGCTGCTACAAGCAACGGTCAAGCAATAAACATGAACAAGTGCGGAGATCTAATCTTAATTAGATTGCGAAAAATCTCACACAATTGTATCTACGGTCGCCACTGATCAAGAACTTATAGCTGACCGTTGCGAAATATCCAATCCTCAAATGGCAATGGTTCTTTTCCCTTTTACTTATAGTGTTCCTTTCCACTATCACCGACAAGACGTTTACAGAACTTGACTATAAGTAACAAACAGGTGTCTTATAAAGGAACTATTTACCCTTTGCGAGCTTCGCCTGATTTCACTCCCGTGGTGCTCGTCGTTTTAGTTTTCTGTGTTGGTCTCTTTTTGTTTGTTTGTTTGTTTGTTTTTTTTTCGTTTGTCTTCGTTCTGTGTCTTTCGACTAATTTTGCCTTTGTCTCTAGATAGTCCATTCTTAACTGCAACTTCCGGTTTCTCTAACGTTCATTTACAATGGCAAAGCAAGAGGATATACTACTGTATCTATATATATATAAGTGTGAACAATTAAGATTGCTTGTATCGGTCTTTTTTATTATTACCACAGTAACGCTCGACACTGTTTTGCCTTTCTCTATACACATCGCCGAGGTAATATATAATAAAAGAAAAAAATGTAGATATCAAAATTAGTGCAGACGACGCGTAATAATAAATCATACTTTAATTATTTATCAATAACATAAAACAATGTGATTTCTCCATAATCATTAACATAGGGGAATTACCTCGGAGCAATATCTAGGTGATTAGCTCTGAATCCTGAACTAGATGCTCCCTGTATAAACCAATAGAGTATTAGTAAACACACTGCCAGCTCTTTTTGTCTTTCGTCCAAATAACTAATTCCAAACAAAAATGGGGCGGAACCTATCATACCTATGAGATAAAGAACACGATTAGAGTCATTAAACCTTTTGCCAGCGTTTTAACACGAAGTAAGCATATCAAAAGTCAATCCGATACACAGGTAAACGTCAAATTAATGTCATGAGAGAGCACTTTTATCAATATTCTTTCTCATCTCATCGTAAAGTACTCACTAATGAGCATAGCTTCAAAATGAGTGTAAGACTGCTCTTACTCCACATATCCCATATATAAGTGAAGAGCATAACCTATATATAAATGATGAGCATAACTCATATATAAGTGATGAGCATAACCCATATATAAGTGAGTTTCCAAATATACTCGTTTATACAAACAACTCACCAACAGAAAAGAAAACAAATGCGTAATGAGATTATCAGAGCGCAACTAAACATCAGAACATTACTGCACAAACATACCACTAGAACACCAATACACGCACTAATACACTACACCAGAATACTACTGAACATCAGAACACTACTGCACAAACATACCACTAGAACACCAATACACGCACTAATACACTACACCAGAATACTACTGAACATCAGAACACTACTGCACAAACATACCACTAGAACACCAATACACGCACTAATACACTACACCAGAATACTACTGAACATCAGAACACTACTGCACAAACATACCACTAGAACACCAATACACGCACTAATACACTACACCAGAATACTACTGAACATCAGAACACTACTGTACAAACATACCACTAGAACACCAATACACGCACTAATACACTACACAAGAATACTACAGAACATCAGAACACTACTGCACAAACATACCACTAGAACACCAATACACGCACTAATACACTACACCAGAATACTACTGAACATCAGAACACTACTGTACAAACATACCACTAGAACATCAATACACGCACTAATACACTACACCAGAATACTACTGAACATCAGAACACTACTGCACAAACATACCACTAGAACACCAATACACGCACTAATACACTACACCAGAATACGACTGAACATCAGAACACTACTGCACAAACATACCACTAGAACACCAATACACGCACTAATACACTACACCAGAATACTACTGAACATCAGAACACTACTGCACAAACATATCACTAGAACACCAATACACGCACTAATACACTACACCAGAATACCACTGAACATCAGAACACTACTGCACAAACATACCACTAGAACACCAATACACGCACTAATACACTACACCAGAATACTACTGAACATCAGAACACTACTGCACAAACATACCACTAGAACACCAATACACGCACTAATACACTACACCAGAATACTACTGGACATCAGAACACTACTGCACAAACATACCACTAGAAGACCAATACACGCACTAATACACTACACCAGAATACTACAGAACATCAGAACACTACTGTACAAACATACCACTAGAACACCAATACACGCACTAATACACTACACCAGAATACTACTCAACATCAGAACACTACTGGACAAACATACCACTAGAACACCAATACACGCACTAATACACTACACCAGAATACTACAGAACATCAGAACACTACTGTACAAACATACCACTAGAACACCAATACACTACACCAGAATACTACTGAACATCAGAACACTACTGCACAAACATACCACTAGAACACCAATACACGCACTAATACACTACACCAGAATACTACTGAACATCAGAACACTACTGCACAAACATACCACTAGAACACCAATACACGCACTAACACACTACACCAGAATACTACTCAACATCAGGACACTACTGTACAAACATACTACCAGAAGACCAATACACGCACTAATACACTACACCAGAATACTACTGAACATCAGAACACTACTGCACAAACATACCACTAGAACACCAATACACGCACTAATACACTACACCAGAATACCACTGAACATCAGAACACTACTGCACAAACATACCACTAGAACACCAATACACGCACTAATACACTACACCAGAATACTACTGAACATCAGAACACTACTGTACAAACATACCACTAGAACACCAATACACGCACTAATACACTACACCAGAATACTACAGAACATCAGAACACTACTGCACAAACATACCACTAGAACACCAATACACGCACTAATACACTACACCAGAATACTACTGAACATCGGAACACTACTGCACAAACATACCACTAGAACACCAATACACGCATTAATACACTACACCAGAATACTACTGAACATCAGAACACTACTGCACAAACATACCACTAGAACACCAATACACGCACTAATACACTACACCAGAATACTACTGAACATCAGAACACTACTGCACAAACATACCACAAGAACACCAATACACGCACTAATACACTACACCAGAATACTACTGAACATCAGAACACTAGTGCACAAACATACCACTAGAACACCAATACACGCACTAATACACTACACCAGAATACTACTGAACATCAGAACACTACTGCACAAACATACCACTAGAACACCAATACACGCACTAATACACTACACAAGAATACTACAGAACATCAGAACACTACTGCACAAACATACCACTAGAACACCAATACACGCACTAATACACTACACCAGAATACTACTGAACATCAGAACACTACTGTACAAACATACCACTAGAACATCAATACACGCACTAATACACTACACCAGAATACTACTGAACATCAGAACACTACTGCACAAACATACCACTAGAACACCAATACACGCACTAATACACTACACCAGAATACTACTGAACATCAGAACACTACTGCACAAACATATCACTAGAACACCAATACACGCACTAATACACTACACCAGAATACCACTGAACATCAGAACACTACTGCACAAACATACCACTAGAACACCAATACACGCACTAATACACTACACCAGAATACTACTGAACATCAGAACACTACTGCACAAACATACCACTAGAACACCAATACACGCACTAATACACTACACCAGAATACTACAGAACATCAGAACACTACTGCACAAACATACCACTAGAACACCAATACACGCACTAATACACTACACCAGAATACGACTGAACATCAGAACACTACTGCACAAACATACCACTAGAACACCAATACACGCACTAATACACTACACCAGAATACGACTGAACATCAGAACACTACTGCACAAACATACCACTAGAACACCAATACACGCACTAATACACTACACCAGAATACTACTGAACATCAGAACACTACTGCACAAACATATCACTAGAACACCAATACACGCACTAATACACTACACCAGAATACCACAGAACATCAGAACACTACTGCACAAACATACCACTAGAACACCAATACACGCACTAATACACTACACCAGAATACTACTGAACATCAGAACACTACTGCACAAACATACCACTAGAACACCAATACACGCACCAATACACTACACCAGAATACTACTGGACATCAGAACACTACTGCACAAACATACCACTAGAAGACCAATACACGCACTAATACACTACACCAGAATACTACAGAACATCAGAACACTACTGTACAAACATACCACTAGAACACCAATACACGCACTAATACACTACACCAGAATACTACTGAACATCAGAACACTACTGGACAAACATACCACTAGAATACCAATACACGCACTAATACACTACACCATAATACTACAGAACATCAGAACACTACTGTACAAACATACCACTAGAACACCAATACACGCACTAATACACTACACCAGAATACCACTGAACATCAGAACACTACTGCACAAACATACCACTAGAACACCAATACACGCACTAATACACTACATCAGAATACTACTGAACATCAGAACACTACTGTACAAACATACCACTAGAACACCAATACACGCACTAATATACTACACCAGAATACCACTGAACATCAGAACACTACTGCACAAACATACCACTAGAACACCAATACACGCACTAATACACTACACCAGAATACTACTGAACATCAGAACACTACTGCACAAACATACCACTAGAACACCAATACACGCACTAATACACTACACCAGAATACTACAGAACATCAGAACACTACTGCACAAACATACCACTAGAACACCAATACACGCACTAATACACTACACCAGAATACTACTGAACATCAGAACACTACTGCACAAACATACCACTAGAACACCAATACACGCACTAATACACTACACCAGAATACGACTGAACATCAGAACACTACTGCACAAACATACCACTAGAACACCAATACACGCACTAATACACTACACCAGAATACTACTGAACATCAGAACACTACTGCACAAACATATCACTAGAACACCAGTACACGCACTAATACACTACACCAGAATACCACATAACATCAGAACACTACTGCACAAACATACCACTAGAACACCAATACACGCACTAATACACTACACCAGAATACTACTGAACATCAGAACACTACTGCACAAACATACCACTAGAACACCAATACACGCACTAATACACTACACCAGAATACTACTGGACATCAGAACACTACTGCACAAACATACCACTAGAAGACCAATACGCGCACTAATACACTACACCAGAATACTACAGAACATCAGAACACTACTGTACAAACATACCACTAGAACACCAATACACGCACTAATACACTACACCAGAATACTACTGAACATCAGAACACTACTGGACAAACATACCACTAGAACACCAATACACGCACTAATACACTACACCAGAATACTACAGAACATCAGAACACTACTGTACAAACATACCACTAGAACACCAATACACTACACCAGAATACTACTGAACATCAGAACACTACTGCACAAACATACCACTAGAACACCAATACACGCACTAATACACTACACCAGAATACTACTGAACATCAGAACACTACTGCACAAACATACCACTAGAACACCAATACACGCACTAACACACTACACCAGAATACTACTCAACATCAGGACACTACTGTACAAACATACCACCAGAAGACCAATACACGCACTAATACACTACACCAGAATACTACTGAACATCAGAACACTACTGCACAAACATACCACTAGAACACCAATACACGCACTAATACACTACACCAGAATACTATTGAACATCAGAACACTACTGCACAAACATACCACAAGAACACCAATACACGCACTAATACACTACACCAGAATACTACTGAACATCAGAACACTACTGCACAAACATACCACTAGAACACCAATACACGCACTAATACACTACACCAGAATACCACTGAACATCAGAACACTACTGCACAAACATACCACTAGAACACCAATACACGCACTAATACACTACACCAGAATACTACTGAACATCAGAACACTAGTGCACAAACATACCACTAGAACACCAATACACGCACTAATACACTACACCAGAATACTACTGAACATCAGAACACTACTGCACAAACATACCACTAGAACACCAATACACGCACTAATACACTACACAAGAATACTACAGAACATCAGAACACTACTGCACAAACATACCACTAGAACACCAATACACGCACTAATACACTACACCAGAATACTACTGAACATCAGAACACTACTGTACAAACATACCACTAGAACATCAATACACGCACTAATACACTACACCAGAATACTACTGAACATCAGAACACTACTGCACAAACATACCACTAGAACACCAATACACGCACTAATACACTACACCAGAATACTACTGAACATCAGAACACTACTGCACAAACATATCACTAGAACACCAATACACGCACTAATACACTACACCAGAATACCACTGAACATCAGAACACTACTGCACAAACATACCACTAGAACACCAATACACGCACTAATACACTACACCAGAATACTACTGAACATCAGAACACTACTGCACAAACATACCACTAGAACACCAATACACGCACTAATACACTACACCAGAATACTACAGAACATCAGAACACTACTGCACAAACATACCACTAGAACACCAATACACGCACTAATACACTACACCAGAATACGACTGAACATCAGAACACTACTGCACAAACATACCACTAGAACACCAATACACGCACTAATACACTACACCAGAATACGACTGAACATCAGAACACTACTGCACAAACATACCACTAGAACACCAATACACGCACTAATACACTACACCAGAATACTACTGAACATCAGAACACTACTGCACAAACATATCACTAGAACACCAATACACGCACTAATACACTACACCAGAATACCACAGAACATCAGAACACTACTGCACAAACATACCACTAGAACACCAATACACGCACTAATACACTACACCAGAATACTACTGAACATCAGAACACTACTGCACAAACATACCACTAGAACACCAATACACGCACTAATACACTACACCAGAATACTACTGGACATCAGAACACTACTGCACAAACATACCACTAGAAGACCAATACACGCACTAATACACTACACCAGAATACTACAGAACATCAGAACACTACTGTACAAACATACCACTAGAACACCAATACACGCACTAATACACTACACCAGAATACTACTGAACATCAGAACACTACTGGACAAACATACCACTAGAATACCAATACACGCACTAATACACTACACCAGAATACTACAGAACATCAGAACACTACTGTACAAACATACCACTAGAACACCAATACACGCACTAATACACTACACCAGAATACCACTGAACATCAGAACACTACTGCACAAACATACCACTAGAACACCAATACACGCACTAATACACTACATCAGAATACTACTGAACATCAGAACACTACTGTACAAACATACCACTAGAACACCAATACACGCACTAATATACTACACCAGAATACCACTGAACATCAGAACACTACTGCACAAACATACCACTAGAACACCAATACACGCACTAATACACTACACCAGAATACTACTGAACATCAGAACACTACTGCACAAACATACCACTAGAACACCAATACACGCACTAATACACTACACCAGAATACTACAGAACATCAGAACACTACTGCACAAACATACCACTAGAACACCAATACACGCACTAATACACTACACCAGAATACTACTGAACATCAGAACACTACTGCACAAACATACCACTAGAACACCAATACACGCACTAATACACTACACCAGAATACGACTGAACATCAGAACACTACTGCACAAACATACCACTAGAACACCAATACACGCACTAATACACTACACCAGAATACTACTGAACATCAGAACACTACTGCACAAACATATCACTAGAACACCAATACACGCACTAATACACTACACCAGAATACCACAGAACATCAGAACACTACTGCACAAACATACCACTAGAACACCAATACACGCACTAATACACTACACCAGAATACTACTGAACATCAGAACACTACTGCACAAACATACCACTAGAACACCAATACACGCACTAATACACTACACCAGAATACTACTGGACATCAGAACACTACTGCACAAACATACCACTAGAAGACCAATACACGCACTAATACACTACACCAGAATACTACAGAACATCAGAACACTACTGTACAAACATACCACTAGAACACCAATACACGCACTAATACACTACACCAGAATACTACTGAACATCAGAACACTACTGGACAAACATACCACTAGAACACCAATACACGCACTAATACACTACACCAGAATACTACAGAACATCAGAACACTACTGTACAAACATACCACTAGAACACCAATACACTACACCAGAATACTACTGAACATCAGAACACTACTGCACAAACATACCACTAGAACACCAATACACGCACTAATACACTACACCAGAATACTACTGAACATCAGAACACTACTGCACAAACATACCACTAGAACACCAATACACGCACTAGCACACTACACCAGAATACTACTCAACATCAGGACACTACTGTACAAACATACCACCAGAAGACCAATACACGCACTAATACACTACACCAGAATACTACTGAACATCAGAACACTACTGCACAAACATACCACTAGAACACCAATACACGCACTAATACACTACACCAGAATACTATTGAACATCAGAACACTACTGCACAAACATACCACAAGAACACCAATACACGCACTAATACACTACACCAGAATACTACTGAACATCAGAACACTACTGCACAAACATACCACTAGAACACCAATACACGCACTAATACACTACACCAGAATACCACTGAACATCAGAACACTACTGCACAAACATACCACTAGAACACCAATACACGCACTAATACACTACACCAGAATACTACTGAACATCAGAACACTACTGCACAAACATACCACTAGAACACCAATACACGCACTAATACACTACACCAGAATACTACTGAACATCAGAACACTACTGCACAAACATACCACTAGAACACCAATACACGCACTAATACACTACACCAGAATACTACTGAACATCAGAACACTACTGCACAAATATACCACTAGAACACCAATACACGCACTAATACACTACACCAGAATACTACAGAACATCAGAACACTACTGCACAAACATACCACTAGAACACCAATACACGCACTAATACACTACACCAGAATACTACTGAACATCAGAACACTACTGCACAAACATACCACTAGAACACCAATACACGCACTAATACACTACACCAGAATACTACTGAACATCAGAACACTACTGCACAAACATATCACTAGAACACCAATACACGCACTAATACACTACACCAGAATACCACTGAACATCAGAACACTACTGCACAAACATACCACTAGAACACCAATACACGCACTAATACACTACACCAGAATACTACTGAACATCAGAACACTACTGCACAAACATACCACTAGAACACCAATACACGCACTAATACACTACACCAGAATACTACTGAACATCAGAACACTACTGCACAAACATACCACTAGAACACCAATACACGCACTAATACACTACACCAGAATACTACAGAACATCAGAACACTACTGCACAAACATACCACTAGAACACCAATACACGCACTAATACACTACACCAGAATACTACTGAACATCAGAACACTACTGCACAAACATACCACTAGAACACCAATACACGCACTAATACACTACACCAGAATACTACTGAACATCAGAACACTACTGTACAAACATACCACTAGAACACCAATACACGCACTAATACACTACACCAGAATACTACTGAACATCAGAACACTACTGCACAAACATACCACTAGAACACCAATACACGCACTAATACACTACATCAGAATACTACTGAACATCAGAACACTACTGCACAAACATACCACTAGAACACCAATACACGCACTAATACACTACACCAGAATACTACAGAACATCAGAACACTACTGCACAAACATACCACTAGAACACCAATACACGCACTAATACACTACACCAGAATACTACTGAACATCAGAACACTACTGCACAAACATACCACTAGAACACCAATACACGCACTAATACACTACACCAGAATACTACTGAACATCAGAACACTACTGCACAAACATACCACTAGAACACCAATACACGCACTAATACACTACACCAGAATACTACAGAACATCAGAACACTACTGCACAAACATACCACTAGAACACCAATACACGCACTAATACACTACACCAGAATACCACTGAACATCAGAACACTACTGCACAAACATACCACTAGAACACCAATACACGCACTAATACACTACATCAGAATACTACTGAACATCAGAACACTACTGTACAAACATACCACTAGAACACCAATACACGCACTAATATACTACACCAGAATACCACTGAACATCAGAACACTACTGCACAAACATACCACTAGAACACCAATACACGCACTAATACACTACACCAGAATACTACTGAACATCAGAACACTACTGCACAAACATACCACTAGAACACCAATACACGCACTAATACACTACACCAGAATACTACTGAACATCAGAACACTACTGCACAAACATACCACTAGAACACCAATACACGCACTAATACACTACACCAGAATACTACAGAACATCAGAACACTACTGCACAAACATACCACTAGAACACCAATACACGCACTAATACACTACACCAGAATACTACTGAACATCAGAACACTACTGCACAAACATACCACTAGAACACCAATACACGCACTAATACACTACACCAGAATACTACTGAACATCAGAACACTACTGCACAAACATACCACTAGAACACCAATACACGCACTAATACACTACACCAGAATACTACTGAACATCAGAACACTACTGCACAAACATACCACCAGAAGACCAATACACGCACTAATACACTACACCAGAATACCACTGAACATCAGAACACTACTGCACAAACATACCACTAGAACACCAATACACGCACTAATACACTACACCAGAATACTACTGAACATCAGAACACTACTGCACAAACATACCACTAGAACACCAATACACGCACTAATACACTACACCAGAATACTACAGAACATCAGAACACTACTGCACAAACATACCACTAGAACACCAATACACGCACTAATACACTACACCAGAATACTACTGAACATCAGAACACTACTGCACAAACATACCACTAGAACACCAATACACGCACTAATACACTACACCAGAATACGACTGAACATCAGAACACTACTGCACAAACATACCACTAGAACACCAATACACGCACTAATACACTACACCAGAATACTACTGAACATCAGAACACTACTGCACAAACATATCACTAGAACACCAATACATGCACTAATACACTACACCAGAATACCACAGAACATCAGAACACTACTGCACAAACATACCACTAGAACACCAATACACGCACTAATACACTACACCAGAATACTACTGAACATCAGAACACTACTGCACAAACATACCACTAGAACACCAATACACGCACTAATACACTACACCAGAATACTACTGGACATCAGAACACTACTGCACAAACATACCACTAGAAGACCAATACACGCACTAATACACTACACCAGAATACTACAGAACATCAGAACACTACTGTACAAACATACCACTAGAACACCAATACACGCACTAATACACTACACCAGAATACTACTGAACATCAGAACACTACTGGACAAACATACCACTAGAACACCAATACACGCACTAATACACTACACCAGAATACTACAGAACATCAGAACACTACTGTACAAACATACCACTAGAACACCAATACACTACACCAGAATACTACTGAACATCAGAACACTACTGCACAAACATACCACTAGAACACCAATACACGCACTAATACACTACACCAGAATACTACTGAACATCAGAACACTACTGCACAAACATACCACTAGAACACCAATACACGCACTAACACACTACACCAGAATACTACTCAACATCAGGACACTACTGTACAAACATACCACCAGAAGACCAATACACGCACTAATACACTACACCAGAATACTACTGAACATCAGAACACTACTGCACAAACATACCACTAGAACACCAATACACGCACTAATACACTACACCAGAATACTATTGAACATCAGAACACTACTGCACAAACATACCACCAGAACACCAATACACGCACTAATACACTACACCAGAATACTACTGAACATCAGAACACTACTGCACAAACATACCACTAGAACACCAATACACGCACTAATACACTACACCAGAATACCACTGAACATCAGAACACTACTGCACAAACATACCACTAGAACACCAATACACGCACTAATACACTACACCAGAATACTACTGAACATCAGAACACTACTGCACAAACATACCACTAGAACACCAATACACGCACTAATACACTACACCAGAATACTACTGAACATCAGAACACTACTGCACAAACATACCACTAGAACACCAATACACGCACTAATACACTACACCAGAATACTACTGAACATCAGAACACTACTGCACAAACATACCACTAGAACACCAATACACGCACTAATACACTACACCAGAATACTACAGAACATCAGAACACTACTGCACAAACATACCACTAGAACACCAATACACGCACTAATACACTACACCAGAATACTACTGAACATCAGAACACTACTGCACAAACATACCACTAGAACACCAATACACGCACTAATACACTACACCAGAATACTACTGAACATCAGAACACTACTGCACAAACATATCACTAGAACACCAATACACGCACTAATACACTACACCAGAATACCACTGAACATCAGAACACTACTGCACAAACATACCACTAGAACACCAATACACGCACTAATACACTACACCAGAATACTACTGAACATCAGAACACTACTGCACAAACATACCACTAGAACACCAATACACGCACTAATACACTACACCAGAATACTACTGAACATCAGAACACTACTGCACAAACATACCACTAGAACACCAATACACGCACTAATACACTACACCAGAATACTACAGAACATCAGAACACTACTGCACAAACATACCACTAGAACACCAATACACGCACTAATACACTACACCAGAATACTACTGAACATCAGAACACTACTGCACAAACATACCACTAGAACACCAATACACGCACTAATACACTACACCAGAATACTACTGAACATCAGAACACTACTGTACAAACATACCACTAGAACACCAATACACGCACTAATACACTACACCAGAATACTACTGAACATCAGAACACTACTGCACAAACATACCACTAGAACACCAATACACGCACTAATACACTACACCAGAATACTACTGAACATCAGAACACTACTGCACAAACATACCACTAGAACACCAATACACGCACTAATACACTACACCAGAATACTACAGAACATCAGAACACTACTGCACAAACATACCACTAGAACACCAATACACGCACTAATACACTACACCAGAATACTACTGAACATCAGAACACTACTGCACAAACATACCACTAGAACACCAATACACGCACTAATACACTACACCAGAATACTACTGAACATCAGAACACTACTGCACAAACATACCACTAGAACACCAATACACGCACTAATACACTACACCAGAATACTACAGAACATCAGAACACTACTGCACAAACATACCACTAGAACACCAATACACGCACTAATACACTACACCAGAATACCACTGAACATCAGAACACTACTGCACAAACATACCACTAGAACACCAATACACGCACTAATACACTACATCAGAATACTACTGAACATCAGAACACTACCGTACAAACATACCACTAGAACACCAATACACGCACTAATATACTACACCAGAATACCACTGAATATCAGAACACTACTGCACAAACATACCACTAGAACACCAATACACGCACTAATACACTACACCAGAATACTACTGAACATCAGAACACTACTGCACAAACATACCACTAGAACACCAATACACGCACTAATACACTACACCAGAATACTACTGAACATCAGAACACTACTGCACAAACATACCACTAGAACACCAATACACGCACTAATACACTACACCAGAATACTACAGAACATCAGAACACTACTGCACAAACATACCACTAGAACACCAATACACGCACTAATACACTACACCAGAATACTACTGAACATCAGAACACTACTGCACAAACATACCACTAGAACACCAATACACGCACTAATACACTACACCAGAATACTACTGAACATCAGAACACTACTGCACAAACATACCACTAGAACACCAATACACGCACTAATACACTACACCAGAATACTACTGAACATCAGAACACTACTGCACAAACATACCACCAGAAGACCAATACACGCACTAATACACTACACCAGAATACTACTGAACATCAGAACACTACTGCACAAACATACCACTAGAACACCAATACACGCACTAATACACTACACCAGAATACTACTGAACATCAGAACACTACTGTACAAACATACCACTAGAACATCAATACACGCACTAATACACTACACCAGAATACTACTGAACATCAGAACACTACTGCACAAACATACCACTAGAACACCAATACACGCACTAATACACTACACCAGAATACTACTGAACATCAGAACACTACTGCACAAACATACCACTAGAACACCAATACACGCACTAATACACTACACCAGAATACTACAGAACATCAGAACACTACTGCACAAACATACCACTAGAACACCAATACACGCACTAATACACTACACCAGAATACTACAGAACATCAGAACACTACTGTACAAACATACCACTAGAACATCAATACACGCACTAATACACTACACCAGAATACTACTGAACATCAGAACACTACTGCACAAACATACCACTAGAACACCAATACACGCACTAATACACTACACCAGAATACGACTGAACATCAGAACACTACTGCACAAACATACCACTAGAACACCAATACACGCACTAATACACTACACCAGAATACTACTGAACATCAGAACACTACTGCACAAACATACCACTAGAACACCAATACACTACACCAGAATACCACTGAACATCAGAACACTACTGCACAAACATACAACTAGAACACCAATACACGCACTAATACACTACACCAGAATACAACTGAACATCAGAACACTACTGCACAAACATACCACTAGAACACCAATACACGCACTAATACACTACACCAGAATACTACTGAACATCAGAACACTACTGCACAAACATACCACTAGAACACCAATACACGCACTAATACACTACACCAGAATACTACTGAACATCAGAACACTACTGCACAAACATACCACTAGAACACCAATACACGCACTATTACACTACACCAGAATACTACTGAACATCAGAACACTACTGCACAAACATACCACTAGAACACCAATACACGCACTAATACACTACACCAGAATACTACTGAACATCAGAACACTACTGCACAAACATACCACTAGAACACCAATACACGCACTAATACACTACACCAGAATACTACTGAACATCAGAACACTACTGCACAAACATACCACTAGAACACCAATACACGCACTAATACACTACACCAGAATACTACAGAACATCAGAACACTACTGCACAAACATACCACTAGAACACCAATACACGCACTAATACACTACACCAGAATACTACTGAACATCAGAACACTTCTGCACAAACATACCACTAGAACACCAATACACGCACTAATACACTACACCAGAATACCACTGAACATCAGAACCCTACTGCACAAACATACCACTAGAACACCAATACACGCACTAATACACTACACCAGAATACTACTGAACATCAGAACACTACTGCACAAGCATACCACTAGAACACCAATACACGCACTAATACACTACACCAGAATACTACAGAACATCAGAACACTACTGCACAAACATACCACTAGAACACCAATACACGCACTAATACACTACACCAGAATACTACTGAACATCAGAACACTACTGCACAAACATACCACTAGAACACCAATACACGCACTAATACACTACACCAGAATACTACTGAACATCAGAACACTACTGCACAAACATACCACTAGAACACCAATACACGCACTAATACACTACACCAGAATACTACAGAACATCAGAACACTACTGCACAAACATACCACTAGAACACCAATACACGCACTAATACACTACACCAGAATACCACTGAACATCAGAACACTACTGCACAAACATACCACTAGAACACCAATACACGCACTAATACACTACATCAGAATACTACTGAACATCAGAACACTACTGTACAAACATACCACTAGAACACCAATACACGCACTAATACACTACACCAGAATACCACTGAACATCAGAACACTACTGCACAAACATACCACTAGAACACCAATACACGCACTAATACACTACACCAGAATACTACTGAACATCAGAACACTACTGCACAAACATACCACTAGAACACCAATACACGCACTAATACACTACACCAGAATACTACTGAACATCAGAACACTACTGCACAAACATACCACTAGAACACCAATACACGCACTAATACACTACACCAGAATACTACAGAACATCAGAACACTACTGCACAAACACACCACTAGAACACCAATACACGCACTAATACACTACACCAGAATACTACTGAACATCAGAACACTACTGCACAAACATACCACTAGAACACCAATACACGCACTAATACACTACACCAGAATACTACTGAACATCAGAACACTACTGCACAAATATACCACTAGAACACCAATACACGCACTAATACACTACACCAGAATACTACTGAACATCAGAACACTACTGCACAAACATACCACCAGAAGACCAATACACGCACTAATACACTACACCAGAATACTACTGAACATCAGAACACTACTGCAGAAACATACCACTAGAACATCAATACACGCACTAATACACTACACCAGAATACTACTGAACATCAGAACACTACTGTACAAACATACCACTAGAACATCAATACACGCACTAATACACTACACCAGAATACTACTGAACATCAGAACACTACTGCACAAACATACCACTAGAACACCAATACACGCACTAATACACTACACCAGAATACTACTGAACATCAGAACACTACTGCACAAACATACCACTAGAACACCAATACACGCACTAATACACTACACCAGAATACTACAGAACATCAGAACACTACTGCACAAACACACCACTAGAACACCAATACACGCACTAATACACTACACCAGAATACTACTGAACATCAGAACACTACTGCACAAACATACCACTAGAACACCAATACACGCACTAATACACTACACCAGAATACTACTGAACATCAGAACACTACTGCACAAATATACCACTAGAACACCAATACACGCACTAATACACTACACCAGAATACTACTGAACATCAGAACACTACTGCACAAACATACCACCAGAAGACCAATACACGCACTAATACACTACACCAGAATACTACTGAACATCAGAACACTACTGCAGAAACATACCACTAGAACATCAATACACGCACTAATACACTACACCAGAATACTACTGAACATCAGAACACTACTGTACAAACATACCACTAGAACATCAATACACGCACTAATACACTACACCAGAATACTACTGAACATCAGAACACTACTGCACAAACATACCACTAGAACACCAATACACGCACTAATACACTACACCAGAATACTACTGAACATCAGAACACTACTGCACAAACATACCACTAGAACACCAATACACGCACTAATACACTACACCAGAATACTACTGAACATCAGAACACTACTGCACAAACATACCACTAGAACACCAATACACGCACTAATACACTACACCAGAATACTACTGAACATCAGAACACTACTGCACAAACATACCACTAGAACACCAATACACGCACTAATACACTACACCAGAATACTACAGAACATCAGAACACTACTGCACAAACATACCACTAGAACACCAATACACGCACTAATACACTACACCAGAATACCACTGAACATCAGAACACTACTGCACAAACATACCACTAGAACACCAATACACGCACTAATACACTACATCAGAATACTACTGAACATCAGAACACTACTGTACAAACATACCACTAGAACACCAATACACGCACTAATACACTACACCAGAATACCACTGAACATCAGAACACTACTGCACAAACATACCACTAGAACACCAATACACGCACTAATACACTACACCAGAATACTACTGAACATCAGAACACTACTGCACAAACATACCACTAGAACACCAATACACGCACTAATACACTACACCAGAATACTACTGAACATCAGAACACTACTGCACAAACATACCACTAGAACACCAATACACGCACTAATACACTACACCAGAATACTACAGAACATCAGAACACTACTGCACAAACACACCACTAGAACACCAATACACGCACTAATACACTACACCAGAATACTACTGAACATCAGAACACTACTGCACAAACATACCACTAGAACACCAATACACGCACTAATACACTACACCAGAATACTACTGAACATCAGAACACTACTGCACAAATATACCACTAGAACACCAATACACGCACTAATACACTACACCAGAATACTACTGAACATCAGAACACTACTGCACAAACATACCACCAGAAGACCAATACACGCACTAATACACTACACCAGAATACTACTGAACATCAGAACACTACTGCAGAAACATACCACTAGAACATCAATACACGCACTAATACACTACACCAGAATACTACTGAACATCAGAACACTACTGTACAAACATACCACTAGAACATCAATACACGCACTAATACACTACACCAGAATACTACTGAACATCAGAACACTACTGCACAAACATACCACTAGAACACCAATACACGCACTAATACACTACACCAGAATACTATTGAACATCAGAACACTACTGCACAAACATACCACTAGAACACCAATACACGCACTAATACACTACACCAGAATACTACTGAACATCAGAACACTACTGCACAAACATACCACTAGAACACCAATACACGCACTAATACACTACACCAGAATACTACTCAACATCAGGACACTACTGCACAAACATACCACTAGAACACCAATACACGCACTAATATACTACACCAGAATACTACTGAACATCAGAACACTACTGCACAAACATACCACTAGAACACCAATACACGCATTAATACACTACACCAGAATACTACTGAACATCAGGACACTACTGCACAAACATACCACTAGAACACCAATACACGCACTAATACACTACACCAGAATACTACTGAACATCAGAACACTACTGCACAAACATACCACTAGAACACCAATACACGCACTAATACACTACACCAGAATACTACTGAACATCAGAACACTACTGCACAAACATACCACTAGAACACCAATACACGCACTAATACACTACACCAGAATACTACTGAACATCAGAACACTACTGCACAAACATACCACTAGAACACCAATACACGCACTAATACACTACACCAGAATACTACTGAACATCAGAACACTACTGCACAAACATACCACTAGAACACCAATACACGCACTAATACACTACACCAGAATACTACTGAACATCAGAACACTACTGCACAAACATACCACTAGAACACCAATACACGCACTAATACACTACACCAGAATACCACTGAACATCAGAACACTACTGCACAAACATACCATTAGAACACCAATACACGCACTAATACACTACACCAGAATACTACTGAACATCAGAACACTACTGCACAAACATACCACTAGAACACCAATACACGCACTAATACACTACACCAGAATACCACTGAACATCAGAACACTACTGCACAAACATACCACTAGAACACCAATACACGCACTAATACACTACACCAGAATACTACTGAACATCAGAACACTACTGCACAAACGTACCACTAGAACACCAATACACGCACTAATACACTACACCAGAATACTATTGAACATCAGAACACTACTGCACAACACAAAATTAGAGCACTACGTCAAAACATCAGAGCACTAATATAAATCAGAGCACTATGTCAAAACATCAGAGCACTAATATAAATCAGAGCACTACGTCAAAACATCAGAACACTAATATAAATCAGAGCACTACTTCACAAAGCCAGAGCACAACCGTAGACCACCTTAGCACCGCTGCACAGCACTAGAGCGCACTACTGCACATCTGAGTACTACTAAGCGACAATGCAATACGTGTGAGTATACACCAGCAATCCATTTGATGTGTTCAATTTCACTACGGCTTGAATGACCAAAACTGTTTTCAAATTATTGAGCTATGTAAATACAGCATTTTACTCATATTTAGAAAACACTTAAATGATCGCATAATTTCCCCCAGGGAGATTTATATCCATAAAAATCGTTTATCCCCGCCACCTTTTATTGAAGTGCCTGTACCAAGCCAGGGAAGTTAACGGTCATTCACAAGTGTGTTAAGGGTATCGAGTACCAAGACAGGGAAGCTAACGGTCATGCACAAGTGTGTTAAGGGTATCGGGTACCAAGACAGGGAAGTTAACCGTCATGCACAAGTGTGTTAAGGGTATCGAGTACCAAGACAGGGAAGTTAACGGTCATGCACAAGTGTGTTAAGGGTATCGAGTACCAAGACAGGGAAGTTAACGGTCATGCACAAGTGTGTTAAGGGTATCGAGTACCAAGACAGGGAAGTTAACGGTCATGCACAAGTGTGTTAAGGGTATCGAGTACCAAGACAGGGAAGTTAACGGTCATGCACAAGTGTGCTAAGGGTATCGAGTTTGCCTGTTTCTGTGATTTTCCTAATAAATTTGGCATTGTTCAGACACTGAGTGTGGTATTTTTGTTTTACTTTTCATTTTATTCCTGTTATGTAAAGAATTATTTAGGGGGGGTCGTCGTGATCGTATGATAGTTGGGTTTTAATGAACCTGTGCAATCAGTGCCTATCACCACAAAAGTTCTGAGTACGAACCCCGTTCATGGCGAAGTGTACCCCGATACTACATTAAAAATTCAGTGACTTGCGACAGATCGGTGGTTTTCTCCGGTTTCCTCCACCAATACAACTGACCACCACGATATAACTGAAATATTGTTGAAAGTAGCATTAAATACCATAACCTCAACCCTTTAAAGATTTAAATTATATTTATTTTAGAATTACCTATAGTTTGAAATGTAATTCTAATGCCACGTGTAGATAACCAACCATTTGTATAACACATGTCTGCTATATAACCACTCGTTATTGTCCCTAGTAACCGACCAATAAATGGAACAGACGACACAAGTCCATTCTAAAAATATCATAACTACAATATAATATTTTGATTTTATAGAATTCTTACTGATTTCATTTACCTAATCCTTATTGAGTTCATTGCTATAATTCATGTTGCTTTCAATGCATTCTTACTGAATACATTTACCTAATCCGTATTGAGTTCATTGCTATAATTCATGTTGCTTTCATTGCATTCTTACTGAATTCATTTACCTAATCCTTATTGAGTTCATTGCTATAATTCATGTTGCTTTCATTGCATTCTTACTGAATTCATTTACCTAATCCTTATTGAGTTCATTGCTATAATTCATGTTGCTTTCATTGCATTCCTACTGAATTCATTTACCTAATCCTTATTGAGTTCATTGCTATAATTCATGTCGCATTCATTGCATTCTTACTGAATTCATTTACCTAATCCTTATTGAGTTCATTGCTATAATTCATGTTGCTTTCATTGCATTCCTACTGAATTCATTTACCTAATCCTTATTGAGTTCATTGCTATAATTCATGTTGCTTTCATTGCATTCTTACTGAATTCATTTACCTAATCCTTATTGAGTTCATTGCTATAATTCATGTTGCTTTCATTGCATTCTTACTGAATTCATTTACCTAATCCTTATTGAGTTCATTGCTATAATTCATGTTGCTTTCATTGCATTCTTACTGAATTCATTTACCTAATCCTTATTGAGTTCATTGCTATAATTCATGTTGCTTTCACTGCATTCTTACTGAATTCATTTACCTAATCCTTATTGAGTTCATTGCTATAATTCATGTTGCTTTCATTGCATTCTTACTGAATTCATTTACCTAATCCTTATTGAGTTCATTGCTATAATTCATGTTGCTTTCATTGCATTCTTACTGAATTCATTTACCTAATCCTTATTGAGTTCATTGCTATAATTCATGTTGCTTTCATTGCATTCTTACTGAATTCATTTACCTAATCCTTATTGAGTTCATTGCTATAATTCATGTTGCTTTCATTGCATTCTTACTGAATTCATTTACCTAATCCTTACTGAGTTCATTGCTATAATTCATGTTGCTTTCATTGTATTCTTACTGAATACATTTACCTAATCCTTATTGAGTTCATTGCTATTATTCATGTTGCTTTCATTGCATTCTTACTGAATTCATTTACCTAATCCTTATTGAGTTCATTGCTATAATTCATGTTGCTTTCATTGCATTCCTACTGAATTCATTTAACTAATCCTTATTGAGTTCATTGCTATAATTCATGTTGCTTTCATTGCATTCTTACTGAATTCATTTACCTAATCCTTATTGAGTTCATTGCTATAATTCATGTTGCTTTCATTGCATTCTTACTGAATTCATTTACCTAATCCTTATTGAGTTCATTGCTATAATTCATGTTGCTTTCATTGCATTCTTACTGAATTCATTTACCTAATCCTTATTGAGTTCATTGCTATAATTCATGTTGCTTTCACTGCATTCTTACTGAATTCATTTACCTAATCCTTATTGAGTTCATTGCTATAATTCATGTTGCTTTCATTGCATTATTACTGAATTCATTTACCTAATCCTTATTGAGTTCATTGCTATAATTCATGTTGCTTTCATTGCATTCTTACTGAATTCATTTACCTAATCCTTATTGAGTTCATTGCTATAATTCATGTTGCTTTCATTGCATTCTTACTGAATTCATTTACCTAATCCTTACTGAGTTCATTGCTATAATTCATGTTGCTTTCATTGTATTCTTACTGAATACATTTACCTAATCCTTATTGAGTTCATTGCTATTATTCATGTTGCTTTCATTGCATTCTTACTGAATTCATTTACCTAATCCTTATTGAGTTCATTGCTATAATTCATGTTGCTTTCATTTTTTTAATGCCTACCGTTCTCATTGGCATAGTTCTAACCGATTCCATTGGCTCAATGACACGACGGGTGCCACTAATGAAGCAAGAATTGCTTACCCTTCCGGATCACCTTTGTTCAGCCCTATTTTTGTGACTTAATCTTAAGTTTTCTGTGTAGTATTTTGTCGGCCATTGTTTGTATTTTCGTCCCCTTTCTTTCGCCCTCGTTTTCGATTTATGACTTGTGATGACCTCTTTGGATCTTCAAACTTATTCTTCTTTATACTTGCTTTATTATTATCGTCTAACTATATCATGTTGTAAAATTTATTTGTATTATTATTGCCATTATGTGAAATTATTTTTTTGTTTATATTTTTGTAAAAGGGAAAGGACTTCACTAATGTTGTTATAACTTGTGTCCAATTCCATTTGAAACTTTTATGCAAATAAAATATGCTTAAACTAAATAAGGGTAATAACAAAATTACCGAACTCCGAACAATCTTACAAAGGGAAAGTCAAAACTCATAAGTATATAAACAGACAAAATCAGTCAGCAACCGGAAAACTGTGAAAACCGCAAACTTTTCTTATCCTATCCATACAGTTGCCATTGACCCAATTCTACCTTTTTTCACTGTTTTCATTGGTTTAATTCGTAGCGATATGATTGTGTCATTGTTCTCATCTATAAATCTTCCATTCTCATTAGTTCGAAACCCGCTCATGCGAGGTGCACTCGATACAACATTATGTGATAAAGTTTATCAGTGACTTGTTGCAGGTCGGTGTTTTTTTCCGGAATCTCCGGTTTCCTCCACCAATAAAACTGACCACACCGATATAACTGAAATATTGTTGAAAGTGGGGTTAACCACCATAACCCGAACCCTAATTCATTCTCATTACATTGGCACAACAGAGGATACCATTCCCATTATTATACTTTCCTTCATCAGTAATGTATGCTTATCCTTACGTTTGACACATAGTGTATTACAAAGTTGTTTTGGCCACAGTGTTGCATTTACTTTCATATTGTTTATTTCATTGCTATTATTATTGTGTAGACACAGAGGGGTTAGGGTTACGGTGTTTAACACCACTTTCAACAATATTTCAGTTATATCGTGGCGGTCAGTTTTATTGGTGGAGAAAACCGGAGTACTAGGAGAAAACCACCGACCTGCCTCAAGTCACTGACAACCTTTATCACATAATGTTGTATCGAGTATACTCTGCATGAGCTAAGAACATAAATTCATAGCATAAAATGAATATCCACGCGTTTCAGATGTTAGCCGGAAGTCATGTTCGATTGATTGATTCATTCATATTATGTTAAACTGTAGTTAAACTTACCAGTGATGTCTCAAAATTCATAATGTCATTCATGTACAAAGGAAGAAATGTTCCGAGTGTAGTGAAGATAAATCCAAAGGATATATGCGCACTCATTATTGCCCAAAATGGCGCTGATGTTAGAATGTTCAACCATGGCGGATCTGGCATCTATTAAAGATTAAAGAAATACATATGTTTATTCAAACGATAAACATATCTATCACTGTGGATATCAATGATATATTTGATTTAGCACACAAAATAAAGATCGAAAGCACGTGAGTAAAAATGCACCTGGCCTTAAGATCATAAAACTGTTGAGTCAGCTTTTTGGTACTCATACCCGAAAAGCAACAAATCAGAACACATAACCCAATGTACATAATGTGTTTCTGTATCTTTGGTGCACCATATATCCGGTCATAGAAATTATATGTAAATACTACATTTATGCACACCCCCATTCACTAATACATGTACATGCATTACTCTTATACTAATAACAAAGTAGATAACCCATTTAGTGCACACGACACGTTTCTGGAATGACCTTCATCAGGAATAACCTTCACAGTCGAAAGATCGGAAAGCCAAATAATTTAAAGTTCTTGCAGCAATAAAACCAAAGGGCCTAAACAGGATAGCAAAACATCGGCTAAGGTCACCTATGCCTGAGGGAGGAGAACCTTCGTTTTAGTAATGGATTCAATATACTACCCAGTGCCCACTTTGATATCATTTTACCAAAGAGGTGTAGCCTTACCTTGATTTTAGCACTGTCACGTCGTCCCGTTGTGATGTAATTAATCTCTGACTTGGTTATTCGTGGATGGTCTTCAGGATGATCATATATAACTTTAGTCCACACAACCATAATAAGTAGGTTTAAAACACCTGAAACAAATCATTTGGTTAAATATTGAAAAAGGAGTTGATTGTACTTAGCACTTCGAGTTATGGAAGGAAATGACTTAACGATGTCCGATATGGTATTACTAGTAGAGCAGGAAGGAACTGCTTAACCTTCAGGAGCACCCGAGTTAACCTTCAGTATTTAGTGGGATTCGTGTTGCTCAATCTTTAGTTTTCTGTGTACTGTTTTGTTTTTCTCTTGGCCGTTATATTGTCTGTCATTCTTCGGTTTGCGGTCTGATTACCCCTTTGGTATCTTCAAACTTTCTTTTTAAATGCAATGGAATAAAGAATGTTCAGAACCAGAATCGGAAGTCGTAGAGGGGTATGTCAATATGTAAGCCAAGTTTCTATCAAACATTTACACTTCTCCGTCTATGTACTTTAATCACCTATAAAGAATTGAGGATGCTAAAGGAGTAACCAAAAGCCGTAAATCGAAGAAGAACTGACAAAAAGCAAAACGACGAAAAGACAAACAATGATCTACCAAACTCTACACAGAGAATTAAGATTGAACAACAAAAGACAAACAATGATCAACCAAACTCTACATAGAGAATTAAGATTGAACAACAAAAGACAAACAATGATCTACCAAACTCTACACAGAGAATTAAGATTGAACAACAAAAGACAAACAATGATCTACCAAACTCTACACAGAGAATTAAGATTGAACAACAAAAGACAAACAATGATCTACCAAACTCTACACAGAGAATTAAGATTGAACAACAAAAGACAAGCAATGATCTACCAAACTCTACACAGAGAATTAAGATTGAACAACAAAAGACAAACAATGATCTACCAAACTCTACACAGAGAATTAAGATTGAACAACAAAAGACAAACAATGATCTACCAAACTCTACACAGAGAATTAAGATTGAACAACAAAAGACAAACAATGATCTACCAAACTCTACACAGAGAATTAAGATTGAACAACAAAAGACAAACAATGATCTACCAAACTCTACACAGAGAATTAAGATTGAACAACAAAAGACAAATAATGATCTACCAAACTCTACACAGAGAATTAAGATTGAACAACAAAAGACAAACAATGATCTACCAAACTCTACACAGAGAATTAAGATTGAACAACAAAAGACAAACAATGATCTACCAAACTCTACACAGAGAATTAAGATTGAACAACAAAAGACAAACAATGATCTACCAAACTCTACACAGAGAATTAAGATTGAACAACAAAAGACAAACAATGATCTACCAAACTCTACACAGAGAATTAAGATTGAACAACAAAAGACAAACAATGATCTACCAAACTCTACACAGAGAATTAAGATTGAACAACAAAAGACAAACAATGATCTACCAAACTCTACACAGAGAATTAAGATTGAACAACAAAAGACAAACAATGATCTACCAAACTCTACACAGAGAATTAAGATTGAAAAACAAAAGACAAACAATGATCTACCAAACTCTACACAGAGAATTAAGATTGAACAACAAAAGACAAACAATGATCTACCAAACTCTACACAGAGAATTAAGATTGAACAACAAAAGACAAACAATGATCTACCAAACTCTACACAGAGAATTAAGATTGAACAACAAAAGACAAGCAATGATCTACCAAACTCTACACAGAGAATTAAGATTGAACAACAAAAGACAAACAATGATCTACCAAACTCTACACAGAGAATTAAGATTGAACAACAAAAGACAAACAATGATCTACCAAACTCTACACAGAGAATTAAGATTGAACAACAAAAGACAAACAATGATCTACCAAACTCTACACAGAGAATTAAGATTGAACAACAAAAGACAAACAATGATCTACCAAACTCTACACAGAGAATTAAGATTGAACAACAAAAGACAAACAATGATCTACCAAACTCTACACAGAGAATTAAGATTGAACAACACGAACCCGACTAAATACACGATGATGATATGTGGTTCGGACAGGTAAGCAGTTCATGCTTCATTAGTGTCACCCGTTGTGTTTTTCATCAACTTTCGCGTTCGTTAAATCAGTTTTACCAGAACCTAATATGTACCGAAAGTAGTTTCTTATATTATAGGTTTTACATTTCAAAATGAACAGTAATATATATTTGAAAAATTACTTCGTATACTTCTGTATAAAATTATACATGTTTATATAATTTCCATCGTTTTACAAAGTTTGCTTAATTGGAAGAAAAAACCCACTTTTATTGTCTGATACTATCCATCACTCCTCAGTCTCTGACAGCTGGAAAATCTAATGTTCTTTCCTCTATCACTGCCTATACTTTGACCGGACTTGACTGTATATATGAGTAACACGGCGGGTGTCTTATAAGAAGCAGGAACTGCACACCATTCGCGAACATCTGAGTTCACCCCCGGTGGGGTCCGTGTTGCTCATCTTTTTAGTTTTTTGTGTTGTCCTATTATGTGCCTTTACGTTTTTAGTTCCATGTTGTGATGTCCATTACGATTTCCGCATAAAAACGATGTTTGGTTCGTCTTTACCTCCAGTTGTTTGTAGGAGGGTTCATGTCTTATTTACGTTGTTTGTGATTGTTTGCATATAATAGTGATAACCAACACGTATTGTGTTATGCTTGTTTTTTTATTTTTTTTTATTTGTCTTCTTCTTGTGTCTTGTGTACCCAATGTTGCCAGTTTCTCTGGATTGTCCACACGTGATTGCCCCTTCGGTTTCTCTAACGTTTATTAACCATATAAATCTATGGACGATTTGAATTTTACGTAATACTAATAGTTTTACTTCACTGAATAGAAAAGAAAATATTTTGACTCAAAGCATGAAATGTCTTGAAGCGGAGTATTGTACTTACCAAAAATGTAGAAGATCAAAGGCCAGCCGTTTTGAAAAGGAATAGTACATATTAATCCCGATGCCGCAAATGCTAGCACATTACCCAAAATCTGTCCTGAAACCAAAATAATATTCACATGATATCTTTGAAGTCAATTTAAAATTTTAATCGTTAAAACTAAAGATAATATAAAGCTGTAATCTCAATAATAACAATCAAATCAATAATTGACACAAACAAATCCTCAAATACAATACAGTTATCTCCTCAATCAATTATCAACTCCAAAACGGTCCAACTTTCTCTGTCTGAGAATAAACTTGTGAAAATGGCGTGCTTCCCGAGGCATTATTTGCAGGGCCTATGAGAGGGGATTCAGTCGGTACATCGATCTGTGTCCCGGAGAGCCGAGAAGAGACCCGTGAATCTCTTGGTGGTATTTTCAACTCAAATCCTAAATTTTGAGAGAAGTTTGAGTCTGTCCCCGGGACCCAAGCAGTTTTGTTCCGCCTTGCGACATTTCTCTCGGAGGCCCTGATTATTTGTACATTATATTGCCTTATGGTATTTTCAGCTAACAACAATGGCATTCAATATTACTGATTACCCATGATTTTTTTCAACATCAAATTAACGTGGCAAGATATTACTAAAGCTAAGGGTTCACCCTCCTTTTAACTTACGTTTTTTAATATTAGAAAACAATCTCAAACGGTTAAAATGCTCTACAAGATTATGATTCAATATTCGCCATTGTATTTCACATATTTAATATTTTAGTAAAGTCTTACCTGATGTGGCAGTAGCTATAATTTGTGATCGTTCGTACAATGGGGCCCACTTAGACAAAATCTGCATAATACACGGTTGTGTCCCACCCTATGACAAAAATAGAGATGTTGTTCTACATGTGTATACATGTATCTAAATTGTGCATACTAGTATCATAATATAATTACATTGTATAAAACAAAAGAAATGGTATTTAACTAATATCAAATAGCCGTTGATGTAAATGATAGAAATGTTTGTTGGGACAGGAACTGCTCCCCATTGCGAAGCTTCTCGACGTTGTATCTTTAGCCTTGTACTTAGCGTTTTGTAGATCGTTGTTTGTGTTTTAGTCCTTTTTCTTTTGGCCATTGTATTATCTGTCCTTCGATGTACAACTGTTTATCCCTTTGGATGTATCTTCAAACTTTTCAGATATAAGTACAATGGTGTAATTGTCTTTTATTTTATCTGAATACATTTTTCTTACCGATGCGAGACCAACAATAAAACGTAGTACCATGACCAAATATGGACTTGTGATGGCAGCATACGGTATCCCCATGGATGCTACAGATAGTGTTGTCATCATAACCAGGAGCACTATCTTACCACTGTACTTCCCAGCTGCCCATCCCCCAAATACACAGAAAACTGGAAAACCATAGTAATAAGACGACAAAACCTGACCCTGTGTTGCACTGTCCCAGTCAACGGACCATTTCTGTAATATATTAATTAGATCTGTATGTGTCGTTCTAAAAATCACTATGTCGATACGTCTGCTGGCGGACTATTTGTCGCCGCGCGTATCATTAGCTTAGAAGTCAGTGATTCGGCACTGGCATGGTTTATAAGATATATTTCTGTTTCAAATTTACAGTTTCTATATAATGTCAATTATTAAAACCAAGGTGAACACCTTTAAATTATTTGGCTTTCCTATATTCGATATGGAGTGTCCACGGTGAAGGTTACGGTATTCCAGAAACGCGTCGTGCGCAGTAAATTTGATGATCTACGTTTTTATTTATATCAATCTTCCCCAGGCGTTAGAAATCTTAAGCCTATTTTGACTAATCTGATCAAACTCTTCGGTTTACTAACTCTAAACTACTTTTAAGTTATTTGACTATGATGCTCATCTTTTTAATTTTGTGTGTTGTGTTTTTGTTTTGTTAGTCTTCGTTTTGTGTCTTGTGTTCAGTGCTGCCAGTGTCCCTAGATGATTGTCTATTCTTGATTGTGCCTCCGTTTTTTTCTAACGTGTATTTACTTTCTGCACAAAATATAAGTGGTGGAGTGGGGAGGGGGAGTGGTTTTTTGTTCATTTCAGTTGGTAGAGTGTCTGTGGATAGAAATAAATATTTTTTGAGTTGTTTTATTGTCCCTTTATGTATAGCGATGTGTGCCTATGTATACACATTTTTTTCTTAAATTGATATTACCTCTGCATCTCGTATATTAACTACGTTTTCAGTGTTGAAAGGTAGGGTCTGGTGCTTTGATGGAAATTGGGACTAGTTAAGCGGCGAGTTACTAATTTCCGGCTATTCTCGACAAATCATTGAGTAAGATAATCATCGTTAACGATCTTGTTATGGGTAATACATACTGCCACACACATTATCACAATTTCGTTAGTTCCAGAATATTGGGTTTGGGTATTTAACGCCACTGTCAACAATATTTCAGTTATATCGTTGCATTCATTTTTATTGGTGGAGGAAATCGGAAAAAACACTGACAAACTTGATCACATAATGTTGTATTGAGTATGCCTCACCTGAACGGGATTCAAAGTCACAACGGAAGTGGTGATATGCACTAATTAATGTTTATTAATATATTGTACTCACATCCTGGTCATTCGCAACATACGTCGTATTTGATTGGTTCATATTTATCACATGACTTGCATTTGTATTCAATGGCTTTACCATACAGACGATAGCCATACCCATGCACATCCGCAGAGTCATGGAGAAACTTAGTACTGTTAATGATAGAAATGTTATACCCCAACGTTTTGATGTGTACATTTCAACAAGTGAAGGTCGTGGAAGTGGATTAACTGATGGAATTGACACGGACATCTCCGCATTCTCAGAGAAAGACACCCGTGGTGCAGCATTATCCTTGCCAACAGTTCCTTTATCATGGATGTGCTCACCATCATTTTGATTTTGCACGGCCCCATTGCGAGAAGAATCTATAGGGAAAAAATATAAAATTGTAAAGATTTTATTGAAAACGTGCACGGTCTGCCAACAAGAAATCTCATCCTAGTATCCTTTTTATTGACAATGGTGGACTGCTAATTCTCAGCCTAGTAGCTGTGACCCAACGAAGCAAACACATTCTACTATCTGTTGACCATTTTACGATAATAGAATGGCAAGTCATTATTTTATTTTTTTCTCACTATTTAAATTCCTGGCACGTACATGAATCATCAAATTGTGTCATTCAAATGAATTTATAAATACAGAATATGCAATTGGATTGAAAAATTGCATCATATACAATATGAATCTACGTGTATTAACAAACAGCTTTGTTATTAAGAAATAATCATATATCAGTACAATATAATCATGTAGTACAAGGGAATGTGTAGTGTCTGGTCATTAACAATAAATAGCATGACCTAAGGTCCAATGAATGATTCTGGTTTTACTCCAAATGAGCAATATTTCAGCCATATCATGGCGATAAGGATGATGAAGTCTGTATTGTACTAGAACAACACCTTAGTTTGATTTTTATAGTGCTAATTAAAACAACAGTCCGCGAGTAGACATGTCGCTTCACTCGGACACATTATCTCGATTCAGAGCCAACCAGTCTTTGCTCTTACTCCTTAATGCACCTAATGTTTAATCATTTGTACCTAATTGGTTTTTATCTAGCTCATGAGATTGGTAGTGTATTTGCTAGCTTGCTCGCCCCGTGTGTGGTAGATCGTGTGTTCAATCGCCGGTAAGGTCAAATCAAAGATGATAAAATTATTATCTGTTAAACTTATTTCTCCGCTAAGGCTTAGCACGTAGCATTAAGAAAGAGCAAAGATTGGAAGTAATGATATAGCTGAAGACCAATGCTGAAAGTACAGATAAATACAAAATAACCTCAACCCAATATGCAACGATACATTAACATTCATCCACATATATATACATTGTTTCACAATCTCAGCTGGCTACCTATAAATGATTATGTCTTAGACCTCAAACTTCTGACCTGTGGTAATCCTATACACTCAAATGAACAGAAAGAAATTATTTTAAGGGGGGGGGGGGGGGGGGGGGGGCGCTTTAAAATCTGATTCAACCCACCAATTCCTTAGAAATGCCTGTACCAAGTCAGGATCATTATGGTTTTCACAGTTTTCCGGTTGCTGACTGATTTTGTCTGTTTATATACTTATGTGTTTTGACTTTCCCTTTGTAAGATTGTTCGGAGTTCGTAATTTTGCTATTAGCCCGGGGTTCTATGGTACCGCGGTACTTAATGTTTAACGTCTGTGTAGACTAGTTTTCGGAATTAATCCAAAAATGTTATATTTTATTCCCCGATATAGAAACCTATTTTCCCCCACAATTCATTTTATTCTTTGAATTTGTTTAAAAATACGTCGCCACTTTTCTCTATGACAACGCCGATGTACCTCCCAGAAATGGTTTCCTATGATATCGCGGTAATTGCAAAATTAATGTTATGGGGCACAATGTTTGATAAATCAGGACATCGTTTATAAATACTAAATCAAGGTGAATATCTGGCAAACTTATACCATAATAAAGAAAATCTTGATAATTTATCACATTTAATAAAGTAAAGTTTCTTTGAAATAACAAATGTAACGAAGTTGAGTCAATTTGATGTAACGTTGGTTAATATGTTTTCATAGCTTAATTTTTCCATCAACTTTGTCGGTCTAGAAAGTAATTAAAAATAGCACCAATAATCCCAAATCGGGTTGAAATGAAACGTAAACAAACGGACGACATTTCTAAAAAAAATAGCAGACGAATTATGACAACGATGGTTTAATTATTGGACATTTTACAAAGCATGGTATCAGGGTAAAATAAAAATGTCCGCTATTTCTAAGGAAAAGATAAAAATATGTGTACTTACAAAAATTCAAGACATTTGAACAGAATGACCAGATGTTCCGATAAATGTGACTGTTGTGTTTATGAATATATAAATAGAAAAACCGGCGGGTGGCACTGCAGTGCATAGGAACAGACAAAATAAATACCGCGGTATCATAGAACCCGCGGTACCATAGGAATATGTTATAAAAAGGTCTGAAATGTTTCTTGTTGTCTACGTAGTTCACCAAGAGAACAAACACACACACAACCAACCTCTCTATTTCCCACCTTAGTTCTCTATTCTTGTTTAATTTACACATATTAAGGTAAGGAATATTCGTTAGATACATGCTCTATCAGATACATGTGCTGTTCTAACTTATTTTACATAGGAGAGGACTTCATAAGTTAGTCTAACTTGCGTCTAAGTAATTTATCTTTTTTTGCACATTTGAGCAAATATAGTATGTTTAAACTAAAGGAGCCGTCGTGGTCGTGATCATATGGTAGTTGGATTTACATCTACCTGTGCGATAAGTGCCGAAAGCTGTGAGTTCGAACCCCCTTCATGGTGAGGTATACTCGATACAACATTATGTGATAATGTTTGTCAGTGACTTGCGACAGGTCGGTGGATTTCTCCGAGTACTCCGGTTTCCTACAGCAATAAAACTTACCACCACGATATAGCTGACATATTGTTGAAAGTGACGTTAAACACGATAACTTAAACCTTTAACAAAACAACTTGTAATTTTTTGTAACCATGATTAATATACCCGGTATTAATCAAGGAAGTTCCTTGTATCCACATCCCGGGCCCCTTGTATTACTCAGAAGTGTCAGAATCAGATCCAATAGCAAAATAACATGCATATTCACTTACCTTTTGAGTTCAACATTTCTTAAGCATATGATAGATAAAACAGACGAAGACTGTCTTAACTAATGAAATGTATTCAGACGTGATATTTCATAATTAGCACAAACTTTTCTCTTAAGTTCATATTACAGAACGTTATCTTCCAGTCGCTTATTAACAAATAATATATTTCCTGACTTGGTTGACCGTTACGGTTAAGGAATATCTGTGTCACAAATGACCACGGATATGTTCCGTTTGTCGTAATCGCAATACGATCCTTTTCTCATTCATGACTTATCACGTGGTTTGTAACAAGAGTAACACGACGGGCTCCACTGGTGGAGCAGAAACTGCTTACCCTTCAGGAGAATCTGAGTTCACCCCTGTTTTAGTGGGGTTCGTGTTGTTCATCATCGTCCATGTCCTCACGTTTTTTTTTAGCTTCGTGTTGTGCTATCAACTACGTACGAGTTCAGCTAGTTCGAGATTCCTCTGCCGTCCGACGACTTTTTGTTCGTCTTGCTGGAGCCGTGCGACATCAGATCGCTCTCTATAAGGAAAACAGCGGATTTGCCACTCCAACTCTGGATCGACACATTTCCACGTTTCGTGGCTATCGGATTTTATTTTCTATCCGAAACCTTTATATAAATCGCTTCACCAATCATTTTTCTATTCATTCATAACCATTTTACCCCCAGAAAGTGGTGTTATACTCGAGTACAGCAAGATTTTCACATAGACCCTATCATTTCGCCATTTGAAGTATGGTGGAGATATTTTGATCAGTATTCTCACCAGACTAATAAACTTCATATTTCAAAACTTAGATATTCCGAATTTTCTGAAAAGTGGAATCGCCACCCCAATCCTTAAGAAGGGAAAGAAAAAATCGGACCCAAACTCCTACAGGAAAATCACTGTCACAAATTTCATTGGAAAAGTCGTAGAAAAGCTCCATCTCAAACACAACGAAGTCTTAGTCTCAAAACAACAATGTAATTTACAAAAAGGGTTCACAAAGGGTCAAATGCCTCTTATTGCTGCCTTAATTCTGACGGAACTCATACTGGAAGCAAATAAAACGAAATCAACCTTATATGTCGCCTTAATGGACGAGAAGAAAGCCTTTGATATACTGTGGCACGGTGATACTAAACAGAGTCGATTAGAGTCGATTAGTGTCTACTAGAGTCAACTACTGAAATAACGCAAAATAAACATGTAAAAGTATTGCATTACTTTGTAGATGATATTAAATTACTTAAATGATATTTATAAGTTAATCTTATTGATGTTTTAGTTCTCAAGGAGTGAAAATATACAAGAAAGTTCGGCGCGATTTACTTCCGGTTTACCAAAAAAAGACAAGTAACTTTTATAGTTCTTTTCGACTGAGATATGAAATATCATGTTTGTCAATAACTCATATGTGGTATTTGAGTATTAAATCATATTTTTAAAGCACATGTATGTTGAAATTTAGGTCAGATTCATGTTTGTCAAAGCAAAATAAAAGCGCTTCTAAATTTAAAATCAATATCGGTCTAGGACATGGAAATGCTTGACGTATCTGAAGTTCACTAAAATGAAAGTATGAGATGATGATACATACATAAGATACAAAATCAATTATAGGATTTTTTTTAAAGCCAATTGTGAAACGATGACAAGTTTTACACATGCACAATTTTTTTTATCCTTATTAATCGTGTATCAAACATTTGTTTCACTGCATTTCGTTACTAATTGGACCGGCATCTATGGCAACATGTCTAAGGGTAACTGTGTTCTCTTAGATCTTCAGCCAGACCCTTCTACTATTGTAGTTGCTTATCGCAAATACTCCATATCAGCCCGCAATTCTTCTTATCAGAAGCGGGTAACGTGGTTTAATTCCGAACATGTTATAGCCACTGCAATTGTAGAGTATATTGGGGAGTATGTCCATAGTGTAGTACACGGCAATGGCCAACATACTACAGTCCCTTACCGTAGCTTGACTTCCCATCAGAAGTCCATTCTCCGTGATGGGATTCAACACGGTAAGGCTCCAAGGGAGATCAGGAGAGACGTTAACACGGCTACTCCTGATGACATTATATCAAACAGTGTTGCTCAAAATGCTAGATATTATCAACATAAGAAAGACCGGCCCGAGAGCACACACCGCTTGAATGTGGCTGATGACGTTCTTTCTGTCCTGAACATGTTTCAGAACAGTCCCTTTATTAGGGAAGTCATCACGACTTGTTCATCTAAGCCACCTAGTATCATTCTGTATACTGATTTGCAGATGGCCATGCTTAAATCTGCAATTGCATCAGGTACAGTTATTGGCATAGGCCGAACTTTTAACCTAAGTTCGTGTTTTTTTACTCCCCTCTGCTTCCCAAATGTTAATTTGGAGAGTAAGCGGACGTCTATGCCCACTGTCATGTTAGGCCCCATGCTAATAAAACGCGAGCAAATAAATAAAACTGTAAGAATAAAAAACTATAAAGCGCGTGGAAATGAAGACAAAAAAAAGAGTTTTTTTATTTGCTTTTTCCTCTTCCGCTTGACGGATGTGTATGGATCAAGCTGAACTTTTTTTTCACAATGTTGATATAAATTTTTCTGTAATTTTTTTGTGTAATTGTTCTTTTGTCACCTTATTTGAAATGTATATAAACAAAAAAGAAATAACTTATTATTCATTTGAATATAATAATAAATGCTTACGTGTAAAATTATTTTGAAATTAATAAAAAGTTTGATAATCTTCAAATAGATAACAAAACAACGACAATAAACAGTTTCGTTTTTTCTTGGCTTTTTCCTCCTCCGCTTGACCGATGTGCATGGATTAAGCTGAAATTATATTTAATCACACTGTTGAAATAAATTTTAAGTATTTTTTTTCAATTAAGGGAAAGGCTCATGGCCTTGACGTGGCGTGGGGGCTCTAACATTCTGTACAGTCCTTTTCTTAAATACACTGTAATTTATGAAATGATTCTGCTTCAATGTTTAATTTATCATATAACTTCTACCATTGACATCATATTCTCAATCAATCAATCAATGTTATTTCCAATAAAAACTATATCTTAAAATTACGAACACTGTACAAAATGATAGTCTAAACATGAGCTTTTTTTTCCATATTTTTTAAAATTATATCCTAGATCCTTACTTAATGCCCTTATGCAAAATAAAATTCATACAACAGTATTGCAGTGATAAATTTGTTTATTCAAGTGTCACATTATGCCTGCCATAAAATATCCAAATCATATCATACCATTAATTCAATCAATATCCAGTCGAGGTTAAATAAACAAGACACGATAACATACATATTGACCTTTATTTAAAGTTTAAAAGGGTCAAATCAAAACAAAAGTTCATGAAATTTTTATGAAACACGATTATTACGGATAAAAAAAATTGTGCTTGTGTAAAGCTTGTCAGCGTTTCATAATTGGCTTTGAAAAAAATCCTATACATTGATCTTGTATCTTATGTATGTATCATCATCTCATACGTTCATTTTAGTGAACTTCAGATACGTCAAGCATTTCCATGTCCTAGACCGATATTAATTTTAAATTTAGAAGCGCTTTTATTTTGCTTTGACAAACATGAATCTGACCTAAATTTCAACATGCATGTGCTTTAAAAATTTGATTTAATACTCAAACACCACTTATGAGTTATAGACAAACATGATGTTTCATATCTCAGTAGAAAAGAACTATAAAAGTTATTTGTTTTTTTTTGGTAAACCGGAAGTAAATCGCGCCGATCTTTCATGTATATTTTCACTCCGTGAGAACTAAATTAAAACATCAATAAAATTAACTTATAAATATCATTTAAGTCATTTAATATCATCTACAAAGTAATGCAATACTTTTACATGTTTATGTTGCGTTATTTTAGTAGTTGACTCTAGTAGACACTAATCGACTCTAGTCGACTCTGCTTAGTATCACCCACATAGTGTACACAGACTGAAAGATAAAACAAAACAAAACACAATATGCGCAAACAAACACTAATAACGTAAATGAGACATGATCCGTCCTACGAACAACTGGAGGTAAATGCCGATAATTTGTTGAAAAGTACACCCCCATTACCGGTGGTCGGTAAAAAGTGTAACCAGAACCCGAACCCGAACCCGAACCGGAAAATGACGGAAATGTCCCGAACCGGAAATCTTTTATTGTTGATATCTTCTTTAATTTTACGATGTTTTTCAAAAACTTTTTCATTTATTGTGTATTTTTATATACTTGAAACACATAGATTATAATAAGATGTCGAAATATATTCAAAAAGTTGAAAGGTGCAGTTTTCTGATTTCAAGGTCGGTAAAATGTGTAACCCGAACCACAAAGGTAGATAACTCTGTACTTCCCGAAACGAAATCTTTTCTTTTATTACGAGATTTTTATTGGAAAACCGTGTATTTTTACACTTAAAACATATAAATCATAATAATGTTTATGGCAAAGGTCTTGACGGTGGTAGAGGTTATAACAATAAGAATAGTTTGAAGATCCTGAAGGGGTAATCAGAATCCGTAAATCAAAGAAGTACAGACAACACAATGGCCAAAAGAAAACGTACAAAAGGGCAAACAACGATCTACAAGACATACACATAAACTAAAGATCGAGTAACCCGAATCCCAATAATCTACGTAAAAGTGAAAAGGTCCATTATCATTTGATAACATGGATTATCCGTAACGATCGACCAGTTCATGATGACTACAGTATAATTTTTGCTGCACTGACTTCAACCTAGGAGCAACGTAACCTTGTTCTTGTAGCATTTTGCGTAAGCAGCTGAGCTCTGAAATAAAAACATAGACATCAAATTTAGTGCGCACGAGACATTGCTGGCATAACCTTCATCAGGTACGCTCAAAATCGAAAGATTGGAAAGCCTAAAAGTTTAAAAGTATTTTGGGAGTAATAAAACCAAATGACCTAGTTAATGTTTGTTGCGTTGACTGCAACCTCGGAGCAATGTAACCTGACAGATACGAAATATTATTACGGCCAATATCTTTGACAGACTACAAACATACCAGAATGATATAAATAAATGGATATATATATTTACATAAGCTAGAGTATCCTTAGTATATGATATATGGATGAACTTTCGATGGTCGTAGATACACTGTTATTCAGTAACTATATCGTAGGATTAACTGTTAAACAAATACCATTCAAGGTAATCTGATGGTCGTAGATAAAATGTCACCCAGTAACTATATAATGTATGATGTATGATCGTAGTGTTAACTGTTAAACAAATACCATTCACTGTAATCTGACAGATACTAATCATCATTACGGTTGAGTTTTAGCTTTCTACTATAATGCAAGTATGTATAATAACAATTTATTTAACAAATGATTGATTTCGTTGAGGTATTTTGGTCGAAAAGTGGGGAGGGAGTAGATGAAATTATTTACCGAAGAGACTGAACACTGGCCTAATCAAATATATCGCTAAAACATTTTTTTTTAGTTTAAGGATATACATGTCTATTTTATTTAGCTCCTGAAACGTCATCTGCATCTGAGAAACAGGCTACTGAACCAGGGCTGAAAAACGATCCGCCTTATTCGATCTCTTAAAAAGTTTATTTTCCGATACCAAGATCTTGTCGAAATATATTCCGTCTCTGCAGAAAAGATTATAAACGATGGATTTTCATATAGTGAAAATGTATAAAGATAAGGTGTCAACAAAAATGTCAAAATATTTTTTTTATCAATGTGTGACGTAAAAGTGTCTTTAACATTTACTTCACTGAGATTGGTGCTGCTTTGACAACTGTTTTACCTGTTTTGTTCAAGTATTGTTATAAATACTGTTATAGTGACAGCCGGAAACTTTGAGCCGTAATGAAAGCGGGAGGTTTGGCGCTTTAAAATCTGATTCAACCCACCATTTCTTTAGAGATGCCTGTACCAATTCAGGGTCATTACGGTTTTCACAGTTTTCTGGTTGTTGACTGATTTTGTCTGTTTATATACTTATGAGTTTTGCCTTTCCCTTTGTAAGATTATTCGGAGTTCGGTAATTTTGTTATTACCCTTATTAATTACATAATACATAGTGATGAATGATTTCTGACAGTCTAATATTTAATCAAACACGGTTTCGTAGGAAAATATAATTATATTCTGTTTATTGAAGAACTGCTTGTCTTTCTCAGATTTTTCAGTTCGTTTTTACCTCCAGTTGTGTGTATGAGGGCTCATATCTTATTTACGTTATTTGTGTTTGTTTTTTTGTTTGCGTATAGTAGTGTCAAACACATATTGTGTATTTGCTTTGTTTTTCTTCGTCTTGTGTATCTTAAGTTTCCAGTTTCTATGGATTGTCCATTTTTGAGTTTTTGATTGTCCCTTCTGTTATTCTCTAACATTTATTTGCCTAATTTTACGAATTTTCGGTTGTTCCGACCGACAAAAAAAAATAGTTTTTAATTCTACTCCTACATTTAAAAACGACTATTTCATAATTATATTTTTATTAGTTCAGAGTTTCAGCTTCAGAATTGTACTTTTGCTGTTTCATGGTATTCAGATATTACCAATGAATGTATCTAGATAAACGTTAGAAAAATCCGAAGGGGCAGTCAAAAATGGAAAATTTAGAGACACTGGGTACACAAGACACAGGACAAAGACAAAGACAAACAAAGCACAACACAGAAAACTAAGATAAACAGATAAGTAACACGGAACCCACGGAAAAACCTGTGGTGAACCCAGGTGGTCTCGAAGGGAAATTAAAAACCTGTGGTGAACCCAGGTGTTCTCGAAGGGAAATTAAAAAACCTGTGGTGAACCCAGATGTTCTCGAAGGGAAATAAGTGAATGTTTCTTACAAGACACCGGCAGTGTTCTGATTGGTTTCAGTATTTTACAATCTAATTCAAATTAGATGTTTGTTGTACATATATTTTGTTCTAGAAATTAGTAACTAGTGACACCCTTATATGGGGTTACGTCAAGGTTCATATTTTCAATCCACCAATCAACAATGAGCTTATTAAATCTTCAGGTACAAAAGTCATTGGTTAATATATCTAACTATCTGGCATGTGACTGGGTGGTCAAAGATGAAATCAGTAAGGTGCATATGTAAAACAAATCTGATGTCACTTGCCTAGTCTATGACGGTCAATGCAAAATTTAATATTTAGAATTTAATCAACAACAACAAAAGATTACTTGGTTACCATAGAAATTCCATCAATTATTTTCCTGATCTCACGAATGTATGTTTCGCTTCGAGTACAGTCGACCGTACGACCGTAGGTTCGATACCCGGTCGAGTAAACACAAATAATTATATTGACTCGAAAACCGGATAATGTGTCCTTGTTGAGAGACATGTTAACCTACGTACTTCGGGTTCAGTGACATGTAGCTATAAATTCTAACCCAGCGTGTTGTTCTGGTGGAAAACAAATTTGCTATCACCATAACACAGCTGAAAATTGATTATTGAAATCTGTTAAATTTCATAACTACCAAATGGAATATTCTAATATGACGTCCTTCTTTCGCTTTACAAACAAACGAGCGATCAATCAGGTGACAAAATCTCATTAGCACATTTGAATAGAGACTGAATGAAACAAACATTCCTTCTTTTATAAGACTACAAGACTAAAATAATTATAAGCTAAGCTTTCTTTGTGGTATCTTTGAACATCAAAAGAACTCAATATATGTTTTCATAAACAAAATGAGAAAAAATAAACCTTTAAAGTTTTTGGTAAAACAAGTTTGCTATAACAACACTGCTTGTGAACTAATTGCTATCACACATGGTTATTTATTAACAGTTAAAACTAATTAATAATTTGTTTGGATAATTTTGTATACACGTCCTTGATGAAAGGGTCATAATTAAATACATATTCCATATATTCCAATCATATTATTTTTATTAGTAACAAGTAAAATAATTAATGAAAATTCAATATTCATGCTTAAATAATTATCAAAATTTTCTTTTTTAAATCCTTTAATTTTTATACCAAAACATTTTGTTGTTTGATGACAATCCAACCTTTGGATTTTAAATCAATAGAATCTTATCTTATCTTATCTTATTATTTTTATACAAATCTAACAGTGCTAAGAGTACTTTGACAAAGAGTTCACAGGCAAATATAGTTATCTCCCTTTAAAAATGTCCGCCATCTTGGAATATGCACATTTCTTATATTGATAACACTAAATCGGCTCTTCAACTTTCAAAACGTTTTTTTTTTATTTAAAAACTACATAGGAACCTAAATAAGTTGTATACATATCACTTCTGGGGTGAAACCTATAATTAATTTCTTTAACATTTTCTACTCAATTTGTGTTTTTTCGAGCCTGCCTGGATATTTTATCTTAAGTTTAATCTTTCTAAGACCATATATTTTCTGAAGCGTACATGATTCCTCTACGTTCTGTGAAAATATCAGGGGATGTTTAAAGTCTTGCAGTGAAATGCCAGGCTATGGAAATCACCTACTCTAAAAATAGCTCGGTCATCGCCGGGAAATTCAATATCTATAGGTCATGCATCAAATCCTCCACAGAGGTATTAAAATACAACTAAATGCATCAAATTTGGGCTCAAAATAATCCTTATATATTTAACTTCAATTATCAATTTTAATTATTCCATTCCTTTCAGTATTTGTCACAATAAAACAAAGGGAAAGGAACTATTTTCTTTAAAACCGACTACTTTTGTATTTGTTCTAAGCTCTTATTGGTGAATTTATTGCTTTGACACCTAAAGGGGGGATTATTCCACACACAGGGGGGGGGGGGGGAGGGGGGGGGATTTCGGTAAGTCGTGGTACCGTAACTATTATTTAATGGTAAGATAGTACATAGGGCCATGGGAAGACATAATAATAAGGAAATTATAGTCGCGAGTACCTGGTTTCACCCCAGGTGTTTGGTGGGTCCATTTGAGTTTTCTGTGTTGTGCTGTACGCGTGTTTTGTTTTGTTTGTCTTCTTCCTGTGTCTTGTGTGGCATAATAAACGTTAGAGAATACCGAAAGGACAATCCAGAGAAACTTGCAACATAGGGTACACAATACGACGACAAACAAAATAAAACACAACACAATATGTGCTGGACACCACTAGACGTAATAAACACAAATAACGTAAATAAGACACGAACCCTCCTACAAACAACTGGAGGTAAAGACAAATATTTGAATGTTGCCATTATCTCTGAACTCTCAATTCTTGATTGTCCCTTCGGTTTTCTCTAGCGATTATATACGCCAATATATAATTTTCATATCTACGCAAGTGATAGACTATTTTAAGAGAAATTAAGTGTGTCGATTTGTTCCGAAAAAAAAACTTTTTGAAAGAAAATAGGAGACGATATTGCTAAAAATTCTTCACTTAATAGTTTTTGTGATCAGAGGACATCGGCGTTGTAAAATGTCTGAATAGAAAGTTTGGCGTAACGTATGAGTTGTGAAATATAATATCCATGTGCTCGATTGGTTTGTATAATGTGGGTAAAATTTATGATAACAAAATGCAAGTCGTATCTTTGTCAATGAGTCTGATAGATATCAATTAATTGATTGGATATCATCAATAACTCAGAATTTTAGCCTAAAGTCTTTAACTTATCTACTGAGGTTTGTCTTTGACAAGTTTTTACATACACTCTGAAAAGACGTTAGAGAATATCGAAGGGACGATCAAAAATGGACAATCCAGAGAAATTGGAAACATAGGATACACAGGCTGGAAGAAAAACAAAACAAATCACAATATGCGCAAACAAACACTAATAACGTAAATGAGACATGATCCGTCCTACGAACAACTAGAGGTAAATGCCGATAATTTGTTGAAAAGTACACCCCCATTTCCGCCTCCAAATTAGATTGATTGATTGATTGATTGATTGATTGATTGATGTTTAACGCCAACATTAGCAATATTTCAGATATATTGTGGCGTGAACAAAGTTTATATTAGCTTAGGACACCTACACGACCCTTAGAAATTAAATGTACTTCTTTATAAAACAAACGGGTTATATGTACAAATAAAAGAAACATTAAAAAAAATAAAACCATATTTTAAGAACATCTGTTATATAATTATATTTTAGGATATAAATCAATTTCTTTTAAAAATAAAAAAATTGTGTCGCTTGCGACATTTGTAAATAAATCGTATAAATTGTTGACATTGTAGAAGTTCTGACGAACGTCAGCAACATCTACGCAGTCAATCAAAACATGTTTAATTGAATAATTGGAATTACACGGAATACATTCCGGTCGTTCCTCATTATTTATTAGATAACTATATGTTAATCTACCATGTCCGATACGACATCTGGTCAAGACTACCTGCTCCTTCCGATTAAGGAGTCTTGCCAACTATGAGATGTATTTCGTGTAATTTATTATGAATTTGCTGGTCCCAGCTGTTATCGACAATTGTGCTGTCGATAAGAACTAAACGTACTGATGACTTCATTTTTTGTGTAGTACCTCTTGCCTTTTGTATGAAATAAACGTTAGGGAAAAGCTAAGAGGCAAAAATCCAGAGGGGCGCAAGACACAGACCGAAAACATACAAAACAAACAAAAAATACAATACAGAAAACTAAAAAGATGAGCAACGGAAAAAACCGAGATGGTCCGAATTGCTCATGAAGGGTTATCAGTACCTGGCAAAGGTCTTGACGGTGGTAGAGGTTATAACAATAAGAATAGTTTGAAGATATTGAAGGGGTAATCAGAATCCGTAAATCAAAAAAGTACAAACAACACAATGGCCAAAAGAAAACGTACAAAAGGACAAACAACGATCTACAAGACATACACATAAAACTAAAGATCGAGTAACACGAATCCCAATAATCTACGTAAAAGTGAAAAGGTCCATTATCATTTGATAACATGGATTATCTGTAACGATCGACCAGTTCATGATGATTACAGTATAATTTTTGCTGCACTGACTTCAACCTAGGAGCAACGTAACCTTGTTCTTGTAGCATTTTGCGTAAGCAGCTGAGCTCTGAAATAAAAACATAGACATCAAATTTAGTGCGCACGAGACATTGCTGGCATAACCTTCATCAGGTACGCTCAAAATCGAAAGATTGGAAAGCCCAAAAGTCTAAAAGTATTTTGGGAGTAATAAAACCAAATGACCTAGTTAATGTTTGTTGCGTTGACTTCAACCTCGGAGCAATGTAACATGAAAGATACGAAATATTATTACGGCCAATATCCTTGACAGACTACAAACATACCAGAATGACATATGGATATATATATTTACATAAGCTAGAGTATCCTTAGTATATGATATATGGATGAACTTTTGATGGTCGTAGATACAATGTTACTCAGTAACTATATCGTAGGGTTAACTGTTAAACAAATACCATTCAAGGTCATCTGATGGTCGTAGATAAAATGTCACCCAGTAACTATATAATGTATCATGCATGATCGTTGTGTTAACTGTTAAACAAATACCATTCAAGGTAATCTGATGGTCGTAGATACAATGTTACTCAGTAATTATATCGTAGGGTTAACTGTTAAACAAATACCATTCAAGGTCATCTGATGGTCGTAGATACAATGTTACTCAGTAACTATATATAGTGTATCATGCATGATCGTAGTGTTAACTGTTAAACAAATACCATTCAAGGTCATCTGATGGTCGTAGATAAAATGTCACCCAGTAACTATATAATGTATGATGTATGATCGTAGGGTTAACTGTTAAACAAATACCATTCAAGGTAATCTGACAGATACTAATCATCATTACGGTTGAATTTTAGCTTTCTATTATAATGCAAGTATGTATAATAACAATTTATTTAACAAATGATTGATTTCGTTGAGGTATTTTGGTCGAAAAGTGGGGAGGGAGTAGATGAAATTATTTACCGAAGAGACTGAACACTGGCCTAATCAAATATACCGCTAAAATATTTTTTTTTAGCTTAAGGATATACATGTCTATTTTATCAGCACTTATCATTTGATTACATAATACATAGTGATGAATGATTTCTGACATTCTAATATTTAATCAAACACGGTTTTGTAGGAAAATAGAATTATATTCTGTTTATTGAAGAACTGCTTGTTTTTCTCAGATTTTTCAGTTCGTTTTTACCTCCAGTCGTGTGTATGAGGGCTCATGTCTTATTTATGTTATTTGTGTTTGTTTTTTTGTTTGCGTATAGTAGTGTCAAACACATATTGTGTTTTTGCTTTGTTTTTCTTCGTCTTGTGTATCTTATGTTTCCAGTTTCTATGGATTGTCCATTTTTGAGTTTTTGATTGTCCCTTCTGTATTCTCTAACATTTATTTGCCTCATTTTACGAATTTTCGGTTGTTCCGACCGACAAAAAAAATTAGTTTTTAATTTTACTCCTACATTTAAAAACGACTATTTCATAATTATATTTTTATTAGTTCAGAGTTTCAGCTTCAGAATTGTACTTTTGCTGTTTCATGGTATTCAGATATTACCAATGAATGTATCTAGGTAAACGTTAGAGAAATCCGAAGGGGCAGTCAAAAATGGAAAATCTAGAGACACTGGGTACACAAGACAGAGGACAAAGACAAACAAAGCACAACACAGAAAACTAAGATAAAAAGATAAGAAATACGGAACCCACGGAAAAACCTGTGGTGAACCCAGGTGTTCTCGAAGGGAAATTAAAAAACCTGTGGTGAACCCAGGTGTTCTCGAAGGGAAATAAGTGAATGTTACTTATAAGATACCGGCAGTGTTCTGATTGGTTTCAGTATTTTACAATCTAATTCAAATTAGATGTTTATTGTACATATATTTTGTTTTAGAAATTAGTAACTAGTGACACCCTTAGGGACCAACCATTTAGCTTGCAGAGGGGGGTGGGGAGGAGTATGGTTTATTGTTTCGTTCAGAATTTTTCTTTCGGACAACACGAGAGTTAGAATATTTTTTTCTCCCAGAATTTAACATTAGGTTATATGGCAAAAACCCTGAATCAGATTATTTTTTTTTTCCTCCACCAAAATCAGAATATTTTTTTCAGCAACATTGGGAATCAGAATATTTTTTTAGAAAAACCCGGTCGAGTAAACACAAATAAACATGCAAACACAATATTATTGTTACGGATGCTCTATCAATGCGACTGACTTTCCCGTTGTAAAGTATATGTGGCTGACTTTTCCGTCGTAAAAGTACATGTTGATGAATTATCGTTTGCTCGAATTTGGCAGCATAAATTATGTGCGACATTATCCGCAAACGTAAATATAAATTACCGTCTTCCAATCAAAGTATACTACCGTATTTGTACTGTTAGACATATAAGAATCGAAATAATTCATGGAAGCTAGAATGTGTTTTGAGTATCAACATGGGTTGGCGGATATTATTAAATTTTAACCCTAAATACTAATATTCGCCAACCCATGTTAAAACTCAAAACACATTCTGGCTTTCATGATTTATTTCTTAAATAACATTGGTCTAAATTCATAGCAATCTCGTTTGCTGTAAGAAGAATCCGGCTTCAAAAGGGGATTCTACATTGTGCATTGATATAATTTATTAGGAGTAGAACTTGGAGATGTTCCCTCAGCAAAATAGGAAATTGATCTAATGGTTAATATAACATCAAATTGTCGAGAATTCCATTCCCGCGTATGGAGTATATATTTCACAATGCATACGCTACGCTAGAGCTTGCAGTTTTGTATTCAGACTTTTAACAACTTTACCGTATTCCGAGCATTAAACTATTTAAAAGTCAAGGTTTTTTTTAAATCGTCTCATTTTATCTTTCAAAAGAGGTTTAGTTTTATGTGTATGTTTTGTAGATCGTTGTTTGTCCCTTTGTACTTTTTCTTTTGGCCATTGTGTTGTCTGTTCTTCTACGATTTACGACTTCTGATTACCTCCCTTTGGTATCTTCAAACTCTTCTTTTTGGACGATATCAACAGTATTCTATCAGTTGCGTACAGATGACGAAAGGTAGCATTGGTAATTAGAATTTGGTTCAATATTGACATTATATCTTACGATAGCCTTGTAAATTATCTAATATTTAAATGGTTGTTTAGGACATCGGTTCTCTTTGATATAACTAATATTATATGTGTCACGAAGATTAAATATATTATATTACGAATTTAGTTTGTTACACATATTTTCATTGGTTCTTCAACCCTGAATGTCAGCATATATTACGAATTTAGTTTGTTACACATATTTTCATTGGTTCTTCAGCCCTGAATGTCAGCATATATTCGAAAAACAGACGGGGTATATATTTCTAACAGTGCTAAGAGTACTTTGACAAAGAGTTCACAGGCAAATATAGTTATCTCCCTTTAAAAATGTCCGCCATCTTGGAATATGCACATTTCTTATATTGATAACACTAAATCGGCTCTTCAACTTTCAAAACGTTTTTTTTTTATTTAAAAACTACATAGGAACCTAAATAAGTTGTATACATATCACTTCTGGGGTGAAACCTATAATTAATTTCTTTAACATTTTCTACTCAATTTGTGTTTTTTCGAGCCTGCCTGGATATTTTATCTTAAGTTTAATCTTTCTAAGACCATATATTTTCTGAAGCGTACATGATTCCTCTACGTTCTGTGAAAATATCAGGGGATGTTTAAAGTCTTGCAGTGAAATGCCAGGCTATGGAAATCACCTACTCTAAAAATAGCTCGGTCATCGCCGGGAAATTCAATATCTATAGGTCATGCATCAAATCCTCCACAGAGGTATTAAAATACAACTAAATGCATCAAATTTGGGCTCAAAATAATCCTTATATATTTAACTTCAATTATCAATTTTAATTATTCCATTCCTTTCAGTATTTGTCACAATAAAACAAAGGGAAAGGAACTATTTTCTTTAAAACCGACTACTTTTGTATTTGTTCTAAGCTCTTATTGGTGAATTTATTGCTTTGACACCTAAAGGGGGGATTATTCCACACACAGGGGGGGGGGGGGGAGGGGGGGGATTTCGGTAAGTCGTGGTACCGTAACTATTATTTAATGGTAAGATAGTACATAGGGCCATGGGAAGACATAATAATAAGGAAATTATAGTCGCGAGTACCTGGTTTCACCCCAGGTGTTTGGTGGGTCCATTTGAGTTTTCTGTGTTGTGCTGTACGCGTGTTTTGTTTTGTTTGTCTTCTTCCTGTGTCTTGTGTGGCATAATAAACGTTAGAGAATACCGAAAGGACAATCCAGAGAAACTTGCAACATAGGGTACACAATACGACGACAAACAAAATAAAACACAACACAATATGTGCTGGACACCACTAGACGTAATAAACACAAATAACGTAAATAAGACACGAACCCTCCTACAAACAACTGGAGGTAAAGACAAATATTTGAATGTTGCCATTATCTCTGAACTCTCAATTCTTGATTGTCCCTTCGGTTTTCTCTAGCGATTATATACGCCAATATATAATTTTCATATCTACGCAAGTGATAGACTATTTTAAGAGAAATTAAGTGTGTCGATTTGTTCCGAAAAAAAAACTTTTTGAAAGAAAATAGGAGACGATATTGCTAAAAATTCTTCACTTAATAGTTTTTGTGATCAGAGGACATCGGCGTTGTAAAATGTCTGAATAGAAAGTTTGGCGTAACGTATGAGTTGTGAAATATAATATCCATGTGCTCGATTGGTTTGTATAATGTGGGTAAAATTTATGATAACAAAATGCAAGTCGTATCTTTGTCAATGAGTCTGATAGATATCAATTAATTGATTGGATATCATCAATAACTCAGAATTTTAGCCTAAAGTCTTTAACTTATCTACTGAGGTTTGTCTTTGACAAGTTTTTACATACACTCTGAAAAGACGTTAGAGAATATCGAAGGGACGATCAAAAATGGACAATCCAGAGAAATTGGAAACATAGGATACACAGGCTGGAAGAAAAACAAAACAAATCACAATATGCGCAAACAAACACTAATAACGTAAATGAGACATGATCCGTCCTACGAACAACTAGAGGTAAATGCCGATAATTTGTTGAAAAGTACACCCCCATTTCCGCCTCCAAATTAGATTGATTGATTGATTGATTGATTGATTGATTGATGTTTAACGCCAACATTAGCAATATTTCAGATATATTGTGGCGTGAACAAAGTTTATATTAGCTTAGGACACCTACACGACCCTTAGAAATTAAATGTACTTCTTTATAAAACAAACGGGTTATATGTACAAATAAAAGAAACATTAAAAAAAATAAAACCATATTTTAAGAACATCTGTTATATAATTATATTTTAGGATATAAATCAATTTCTTTTAAAAATAAAAAAATTGTGTCGCTTGCGACATTTGTAAATAAATCGTATAAATTGTTGACATTGTAGAAGTTCTGACGAACGTCAGCAACATCTACGCAGTCAATCAAAACATGTTTAATTGAATAATTGGAATTACACGGAATACATTCCGGTCGTTCCTCATTATTTATTAGATAACTATATGTTAATCTACCATGTCCGATACGACATCTGGTCAAGACTACCTGCTCCTTCCGATTAAGGAGTCTTGCCAACTATGAGATGTATTTCGTGTAATTTATTATGAATTTGCTGGTCCCAGCTGTTATCGACAATTGTGCTGTCGATAAGAACTAAACGTACTGATGACTTCATTTTTTGTGTAGTACCTCTTGCCTTTTGTATGAAATAAACGTTAGGGAAAAGCTAAGAGGCAAAAATCCAGAGGGGCGCAAGACACAGACCGAAAACATACAAAACAAACAAAAAATACAATACAGAAAACTAAAAAGATGAGCAACGGAAAAAACCGAGATGGTCCGAATTGCTCATGAAGGGTTATCAGTACCTGGCAAAGGTCTTGACGGTGGTAGAGGTTATAACAATAAGAATAGTTTGAAGATATTGAAGGGGTAATCAGAATCCGTAAATCAAAGAAGTACAAACAACACAATGGCCAAAGGAAAACGTACAAAAGGACAAACAACGATCTACAAGACATACACATAAAACTAAAGATCGAGTAACACGAATCCCAATAATCTACGTAAAAGTGAAAAGGTCCATTATCATTTGATAACATGGATTATCTGTAACGATCGACCAGTTCATGATGACTACAGTATAATTTTTGCTGCACTGACTTCAACCTAGGAGCAACGTAACCTTGTTCTTGTAGCATTTTGCGTAAGCAGCTGAGCTCTGAAATAAAAACATAGACATCAAATTTAGTGCACACGAGACATTTTTGGCATAACCTTCATCAGGTACACTCAAAATCGAAAGATTAGAAAGCCTAAAAGTTTAAAGGTATTTTGGGAGTAATAAAACCAAATGACCTAGTTAATGTTTGTTGCGTTGACTTCAACCTAGGAGCAATGTAACATGAAAGATACGAAATATTATTACGGCCAATATCCTTGACAGACTACAAACATACCAGAATGACATATGGATATATATATTTACATAAACTAGATTATCCTTAGTATATGATATATGGATGAACTTTTGATGGTCGTAGATACAATGTTACTCAGTAACTATGTCGTAGGGTTAACTGTTAAACAAATACCATTCAAGGTCATCTGATGGTCGTAGATAAAATGTCACTCAGTAACTATATAATGTATCATGCATGATCGTTGTGTTAACTGTTAAACAAATACCATTCAAGGTCATCTGATGGTCGTAGATAAAATGTTACTCAGTAACTATATAGTGTATCATGCATGATCGTAGTGTTAACTGTTAAACAAATACCATTCAAGGTAATCTGATGGTCGTAGATACAATGTTACTCAGTAACTATATCGTAGGGTTAACTGTTAAACAAATACCATTCAAGGTCATCTGATGGTCGTAGATAAAATGTCACTCAGTAACTATATAAGGTATGATGTATGATCGTAGTGTTAACTGTTAAACAAATACCATTCAATGTAATCTGACAGATACTAATCATCATTACGGTTGAGTTTTAACTTTCTACTATAATGCAAGTATGTATAATAACAATTTATTTAACAAATAATTGATTTCGTTGAGGTATTTTGGTCGAAAAGTGGGGAGGGAGTAGATGAAATTATTTACCGAAGAGATTGAACACTGGCCTAATCAAATATACCGCTAAAATATTTTTTTTCTAGCTTAAGGATATACATGTCTATTTTATCAGCACTTATCATTTGATAACATAATACATAGTGATGAATGATTTCTGACATTCTAATATTTAATCAAACACGGTTTTGTAGGAAAATAAAATTATATTCTGTTTATTGAAGAACTGCTTGTTTTTCTCAGATTTTTCAGTTCGTTTTTACCTCCAGTTGTGTGTATGAGGGCTCATGTCTTATTTACGTTATTTGTGTTTGTTTGTTTGCGTATAGTAGTGTCCAACACATATTGTGTATTTGCTTTGTTTTTCTTCGTCTTGTGTATCTTATGTTTCCAGTTTCTATGGATTGTCCATTTTTGAGTTTTTGATTGTCCCTTCTGTATTCTCTAACATTTATTTGCCTCATTTTACGAATTTTCGGTTGTTCCGACCGACAAAAAAAATTAGTTTTTAATTTTACTCCTACATTTAAAAACGACTATTTCATAATTATATTTTTATTAGTTCAGAGTTTCAGCTTCAGAATTGTACTTTTGCTGTTTCATGGTATTCAGATATTACCAATGAATGTATCTAGGTAAACGTTAGAGAAATCCGAAGGGGCAGTAAAAAATGGAAAATCTAGAAACACTGGGTACACAAGACACAGGACAAAGACAAACAAAGCACAACACAGAAAACTAAGATAAAAAGATAAGAAATACGGAACCCACGGAAAAACCTGTGGTGAACCCAGGTGTTCTCGAAGGGAAATTAAAAAACCTGTGGTGAACCCAGGTGTTCTCGAAGGGAAATGAGTGAATGTTACTTATAAGAAACCGGCAGTGTTCTGATTGGTTTCAGTATTTTACAATCTAATTCAAATTAGATGTTTGTTGTACATATATTTTGTTTTAGAAATTAGTAACTAGTGACACCCTTAGGGACCAACCATTTAGCTTGCAGAGGGGGGTGGGGAGGAGTATGGTTTTTTGTTTCGTTCAGAATTTTTCTTTCGGACAACACGAGAGTTAGAATATTTTTTTTCTCCCAGAATTTAACATTAAGTTATATGACAAAAACCCTGAATCAGATTATTTTTTTTTTCCTCCACCAAAATCAGAATATTTTTTTCAGCAACATTGGGAATCAGAATATTTTTTTTAGAAAAAAACCATACCCCCCCTCCCCCTGAAAGTTAAATGGTCCGTCCCTTATATGGGGTTACGTCAAGGTTCACATTCTCAATTCGTCAATCAACAATGAGCTTATTAAATCTTCAGGTACAAAAGTCATTGGTTAATATATCTAACTATCTGGCATGTGACTGGGTGGTCAAAGATGATATCAGTAAGGTGCATATGTAAAACAAACCTGATGTCACTTGCCTAGTCTGTGACGGTCAACGCAAAATTTAATATTTTGAATTTAGTCAATAACAACAACAAAAGATTACTTGGTTACCATAGAAATTCCATCAATTATTTTCCTGATCTCACGAATGTATGTTTCGCTTCGAGTACAGTCGACCGTACAACCGTAGGTTCGATACCCGGTCGAGTAAACACAAATAAACATGCAAACACAATATTATTGTTACGGATGCTCTATCAATGCGACTGACTTTCCCGTTGTAAAGTATATGTGGCTGACTTTTCCGTCGTAAAAGTACATGTTGATGAATTATCGTTTGTTCGAATTTGGCAGCATAAATTATGTGCGACATTATCCGCAAACGTAAATATAAATTGCCGTCTTCCAATCAAAGTATACTACCGTATTTGTACTGTTAGACATATAAGAATCGAAATAATTCATGGAAGCTAGAATGTGTTTTGAGTATCAACATGGGTTGGCGGATATTATTAAATATTAACCCTAAATACTAATATTCGCCAACCCATGTTAAAACTCAAAACACATTCTGGCTTTCATGATTTATTTCTTAAATGACATTGGTCTAAATTCATAGCAATCTCGTTTGCTGTATTAAGAATCCGGCTTCAAAAGGGGATTCTACATTGTGCATTGATATCATTTATTAGGAGTAGAACTGGGAGATGTTCCCTCAGCAAAATAGGAAATTGATCTAATGGTTAATATAACATCAAATTGTCGAGAATTCCATTCCCGCGTATGGAGTATATATTTCACAATGCATACGCTACGCTAGAGCTTGCAGTTTTGTATTCAGACTTTTTACAACTTTACCGTATTCTGAGCATTAAACTATTTAAAAGTCAAGGTTTTTTTTAAATCGTCTCATCTTATCTTTCAAAAGAGGTTTAGTTTTATGTGTATGTTTTGTAGATCGTTGTTTGTCCCTTTGTACTTTTTATTTTGGCCATTGTGTTGTCTGTTCTTCTACGATTTACGACTTCTGATTACCTCCCTTTTGTATCTTCAAACTCTTCTTTTTGGACGATATCAACAGTATTCTATCAGTTGCGTACAGATGAGGAAAGGTAGCATTGGTAATTAGAATTTGGTTCAATATTGACATTATGTCTTACGATAGCCTTGTAAATTATCTAATATTTAAATGGTTGTTTAGGACATCGGTTCTCTTTGATATAACTAATATTATATGTGTCACGAAGATTAAATATATTATATTACGAATTTAGTTTGTTACACATATTTTCATTAGTTCTTCAACCCTGAATGTCAGCATATATTACGAATTTAGTTTGTTACACATATTTTCATTGGTTCTTCAGCCCTGAATGTCAGCATATATTCGGAAAACAGGCGGGGTATATATTTCAGTCCCCAAAAACGATTGAAACATGGACGACAAAACATTACGCTTCACTGAATCAATGGTATAATACGGGATAATAAATGTATTTTTACCAAATTAAATGCTGTTTTTATACCCAAAACGGCTGCATGAACAAAAAAATATTACAACGGTTAATTCCGTCACAAATACCTGATCGATTCAGCAAACTCCTATGTTCCACGGCTGTACCATAACAAATAAACAAAACGTTGAGCCTTGAAAACTTTCGACGTCATGGGGGCCACACCAAGGTTTTATTTACATGTAGTTAACATTTAAATTATTGAAATTGTTTCGCAAACCCGTTGTTTTGTTATGTGATATATTAATGTTATATTTATAAAGTTTATAAAATTTACTACATATGAAACTGTATTGATTTAGAAATTTAGTACAGTATTTTCCTTCATGAGACACCCCCCTATACATGAAATATGACGTGACACATATTTTGACGTCATTGAAGAATGACGTCAAAAGTACGGACATCTAGAGATACGAAAAATGAAAATAAAAGAGGCAAATTTATTTAATACAGTTGGATGTTGTATTTGAAAAAAAAAATAGGTTAAATCCGTAATATATCTGTTATTCAGCTATCAGACAGGGTATATAATGTGACATTCCCGGCTTATGATATAGATCCTAAGCCGGGAATATCACATTATATACCCTGTCTGATAGCTGAATAACATATAATATGACGAATTTAGTTTGTTACACATATTTGCATTGGTTCTTCAACCCTGAATGTCAGTATATATTCGGAAAACAGACATGGTATATATTTCAGTCCCCAAAAACGATTAAAACATGGACGACAAAACATTACGCTTCACTGAATCAATGGTATAATACGGAATAATAAATGTATTTTTACCAAATTAAATGCTGTTTTTATACTCAAAACGGCTGCATGAACAAAAAAATATTACAACAGTTAATTCCGTCACAAATACCTGATCGATTCAGCAAACTCCTATGTTCCACGGCTGTACCATAACAAATAAACAAAACGTTGAGCCTTGAAAACTTTCGACGTCATGAGGCCACACCAAGGTTTTATTTACATGTAGTTAACATTTAAATTATTGAAGCTGTTTCGCAAACCCGTTGTTTTGTTATGTGATATATTAATTTTATATTTATAAAGTTTATAAAATTTACTACATATGAAACTGTATTGATTTAGAAATTTAGTATAGTATTTTCCTTCATGAGACACCCATACATGAAATATGACGCGACACATATTTTGACGTCATTGAAGAATGACCTCAAAGGTACGGAAACGGACATCTAGAGATAGGAAAAATGAAAATAAAAGAGGCAAATTTATTTAATACAGTTGGAGTTGTATCTAAAAAAAACAATGGTTAAATCCGTAATTTATCCTGCAATCAGTACATTTGCTGTACAAATATGCTATACGAATAAATTTATGCTTTATTCGTACCAGACGAATACACTTTTCAGCCTACGAATAAACTTTCCTGGTACCCTGTAGCTATGTACAGCGGAGAGCGCAGACAAGTATGAAACTGGTACTAATGTAACGCGGACCACGAAGAAGACACCCTTAACAGGGGCGGATCCAGGGGGGGGGGGGGGGGGCACCCGTCGCGCGCGCCCCCTAAAATTGGATAAAATATGATTTTTTGGAGTAAAATCGGGATTTTTCACACGAAATACCCCAACATTTTTCGCGCCTCCCTCCGCTCGACGCAATTTTTTTAAGTGCGCCCCCCTAACTTGAAATCCTGGATCCGCCCCTGCTTAACAACATTTATGAAAGGCGAGGAATGACACTTGTTTCTGTCCTTTTTGTTTAAATCTGACAAGTTTTCCGACTTTTTTGACATTGCAGGATAAACACACTATACGTACATTGTCGTTAAATATAAAATTCATTTGTACTCGCCTGAAAAGCTCGCTATTCTGCCTGTTTCTAAAGCTCGTACAAATAAATTTTATATTTACCGACAATGTACGTATATTGTATATATATCTGTTATTCAGCTATCAGACAGGGTATATAATGTGACATTCCCGGCTTAGGCTCAGGGAATATAGATCCTAAGCCGGGAATGTCACATTATATACCCTGTCTGATAGCTGAATGACATATAATGTATAATGTTCAAGATTATAGAAATAATCAATAATTGATTGAATATGTTTAATGCAAGTAAATGTATTGATATGTTATAATAAACTATCTTTTTAGGAACGCCAAATCTCTGAGGATTTAGACGACCATGAAAAGAACGGGGTAGGTATTTTATCTTCAATGTCAAGGAAATCCTGACAGGAACCACAAACTCTTGAATATCAACTGTAAGATAATACTCCTACTTATATATCTCTCAGTTGATAGTCCAGAGCTTGTGGTTCCTATCAGATTGATTGATTGATTGATTGGTGTTTAACGCCCACCGGTTCCTATCAGGATTTCCTAATAAGAAAGCTACTGCGCCAAGGTTCCTGCTGGTGAAGTTGAACGTTTTAGACGTCGCGCACGATCTTGCGACTCGAAGCCATTTTGATGCTATTTTCTGATTTGAAAGCTACAATACTCCTTGGGGTATAAAAAGACATCATCAAAATGTATTCAATATTCATCGGGCATAGTAAAATAAAATTATTTAACACAAATTATGGTTATAAGTAATATATATTAAAACATATAGGTTCTGATTTTCTGGTCTTAACGTTAATTTTGGTGCGGCTCTACATTGGAAAACAACAGCGATATCAAAACTATTCAACAGATCCCCGTGAAAATTTGTCACAAGAAAGCGCGCCATCAACAAATTGTTACGTAATAATCTAGTTGACGTACCATGCAAACTGACAATTCAAAATGGCCGTGTCTTCCTGTGTTTGGTGCGTAATATTTGAGAAGTGTGGACAGACCTGTGCTTCAAAGGCTTTTCAAATTCAACAAAGAAAAAGGTAAGCATTTAAACAAAATATGAGCTGAAAGTTCATGTTCTTGGTTTTTTCTGTGCGATATATTAAAGGTATGTTCCTGTTCTGTACATCAGAATATTCAAAACAAGAGGTCTAGCGAATTTGTCTTCAAAGTTCAACGTCGTTTTTGACTCTGAATTGCGTGTCACTCGAGTTTTAAATCGATATAACTCATAATTCTTCGCATTTTCTGCATTAAAAGAGACACAAGACAAAAGTTCAAATACTACTGATTCTGATTATTGTTCAAACGTATTGTAAACCCCAACCGAAAAAGAAATAAACCGTTTTTTCTAGGTCTAGCGAATTTGTCCACCTGGGTGATCTTGACGTTTTGGGTGAAAAAGAGTAACGTAGTTATGCCACTTTTGACGTTACGCCACTGATCACCAAAATACGTTCGCCACCATGACTAAATTAACCGTTACAGAATATCTGTGTTTTATGCAACAACATTCCAGCAACACTAATAGTGTTGATGGAATGTTGTTATATATAAATGGCAAGTTCAGTATTGGAAAATAAAAATTATCGGGGCAAATATACACATTTTTATATCTGTATTGTCGTGGAGATCCAATAAACAAGATGACGTAGGTTTCTATTTACTGGGTTAGCTCTGCCACTTTATTGTAATTGTCACAAACCAGGACTGGATTTCTATCAGTCAGTCTTTTTTGTGTTGAATGATTTTAAGTGAGAGGTACTTGTTCGTTTTGATTATATTAGTGGTATTGTTGAACATTACTGTTTAAACTTTCTTTCATAATATATACTTTTGTTAAATAAGTAGAAATCTGTGATTTATCAGGGTTTAAAGATCAAGCAACACCAATGACACTAAAAGTCTGGGATTAGCTCAGGTACACCGGAAGGGTTTAAAGCGATTCCTGCTTTTATTTATGCTTGTCTCGGCATAACATACACACAACTGCATATTCCAAAGATAAGCGTATTGTGCACTTGTTTTAGTTTAATAATATTTTACTGTACATAAACAATAGGATTGGACAGCGAGTTATACCAACTTACATGAGGTCCTCTCCTTACAAAATATACACATGAGTTAATAACAATAAAACAAAACACTAGCAATAGACATTTTAAAATTTTGACACTGATAAAAAAAATAAGAAGTACAGGTGAAAAATTGCTACCTTAGCCCTAAAGTCGTTTAGATTGATTTATAAAAGTTCGAACTTTTCCAAATATTTTGGAGTTGACGTCATAACTATAGTCATCGTTCCCAAAAAGTAAAGTTTCAATATTGATATTAATATCGTCGCAGTCACTAAGAAGTGTTCTTCGTTCGTTCAGGTATAAAGGACATTCCAGAAAATAATGTATAGCATCTTCAAAAGAAGCACCGCAATTACATTTATAATTATGTATTATATGTATTCTTGACAGATCGGCATTGAGTAAGATGCAATGGTGTCTAAGTCTAGTGTGTAATATATTTTGTTTCCGTGGACCTTCATTATAATACTCTGGGGGTTTATATGTGTCATCTTTCACTCTATTTTTAAGCAATGTTAATGAAAGGGAATTTCTTATTGATATGTCTAGAGTGTTCCAAAGCGAAACGGTAGATGGAATAAATGAGCATGTTGATGTTCTCAGTCTGCATCTGGGTGGAACATAATTCTGATTATTTCTAAGGTTATAATTATTTATATCTGATGTCACTGGAGGTAAACAGTTAAATAAGTAAGGAGGGCATAATTTGTTATGATTGATTGATTGATTGGTGTTTAACGTCCAGCGAGCAATTTTTCAGCTATATTCAGGACGAGAACATTTAAAAATTTAAGCGCCACGGGACTCGAAACAAGGAAAGGTGATGGGTAGGGACGGATAATTTTGCCAGTGCAACAGGTCTCTTATGGACCACTCATCATGAGCATAATGCTCATAATGAGATGTTACACTGGATTCTTTAACGTACGGAGAGGGTGGCACTCTCTCTATGAATTTTATAGAAAATAGTTAATTTACGATTTTTCCGCCGATTGGCTAAAGTTTCCCACCCAGTCCCAAGATATAATGAATTCTTACTAGCAAATTGTGTGCACTTGTAGAAGGACGATATTTGCTTTACGTTGTAGAGCATTCTAAATACAACAACTAGTCAAGTAAGGGTATCAGGATGTACAATCTTAGACAACTGAGAGACTGTAAGTGACCGAACATGTATTTATGTATTAGGGGTATCGAATTTGCCTCTTTCCACGATTTTGCTTTTGTATTTTGGAACAACTTAGTGTGATATTTTTTACTTTTCATTTTATTTGTATTCAATAAATACTTGTTTTTCTTTCTTTTTTTATCGCCATGATATAGCTGAAAAATTGCTGAGTTGGCGTTAAACAACAATCACTCGTTCACTCTTCCTTTTTTTATTGCAGATATTTTGCTTCTCTACAAATAAACTTCTTGTTGTCTACAATGCGCAAACAGGATCTAATATGTCAAGAATTCACTTATTGGAATTATGCCCATCATTTCTGCGCGAAGAAATGTCAGTTCCGTGTGTAAACACTACTGTGACGGAATCAACAACCTTCGTCGAAAGTAAGTAAAACAGAAGAAACCGATCGAAGTCTTATCTATGATGCGTTTTCCATTAATACACATGTCCTGATTTAAAGGGGCCGTCGTGGTTGTGATCGTATAGTAGTTGGATTAACAGCTACATGTGCAATCAGTGCCTATCACCACAAAAGTTGTGAGTTCGAACCTCGTTCATGGCGAGGTGTACTCGATACAACATTATGTGATAAAGTTTGTCAGTGGCTTGCGACAGGTCGGTGGTTTTCTTCGGGTACCCCGGTTTCCTCCACCAATAAAACTGACCGTCACGATATAGCTGAAATGTTGTTGATAGTGGTGTTAAATACCATAAACGAGTGTGGTATTGATTAATCCTTCGTATATATGGCATTATTATCAAAATTAGATGTGCTTTGCATGAGGAGTTTGAAGATACCAAATTGGTAATCAGAATCCGTAAGTCGAAGAAGGACAGACAACGCATGCGCAATGGCCAAAGAAAAAAGTACAAACAACGATCTACCAAACACCATAAAGAAAACAAAAGATCGAGAAACACGAACCCCACTTAAAACTGGGGGATGAAGAAATATTATCCGGAAGTGTAAGGAGTTCTTGCAAAATCGTAGGGGCCTTACAACCTATTGGCCCAGGTTTCCACTAGGTCTAAATCCGCACCTGTATGCAAGACAGCTAAGCATATTGAACCATTGGATAATAATTCTTGGCGAGTAATCGGTGGGTTTTTTTGTTAGTGTATTGCCAAAACAAAAACAAAATAATAAAAAGATACAACAAACATCTAATTTTAAATAAATTGTATAATATATGGTATGGTGGGGGTCGTCGTGGTCTTGTTCGTATGGTAGTCAAATGTATGAAATTAAGGTTACGTTTGTTATGATCTAGCTTGATTTAATTGATATTTCACATCTAGGGACTAACCACTTAACTTTTAGGGGGATTATGCTTTCCTCCTGAACAAGACATTTTCCTCAAAAGCCACACCCCCTTTCCCCTTTTCCCTAAGAATAAAACTGTCAACCCTCAAGTGATACCTCTCAACCTGTCATTTATCTAGTGCAATAAGTTGTTATGCATAGATTACCCTGAAAACGTCAAAATGAAAAAAACTACCAATTAGGATACCTGACAGAGTAGCGTGTACACAATAGATTACCCTGAAAACGTCAAAATGAAAAAAACTACCAATTAGGATACCTGACAGAGTAGCGTGTACACAACAGAAGTGTTATTAATACAATATACGTCAAAAAGATGACATTTATCTTGAAATAAATGAAAGTTAAAACAAAAAATGTCATACTGTCTGATCAATTCCGTAATCAAAATCGTAGAAAGAGGTATATTCGATACCACTAACACACAAATACTCGACCGCTCACTTTCCTAGCTTGGCACAGGCATTTCTATAATAAGTGGCGGGGCTAAACCAGTTTTATGAGCCGAAATCACCCCTCTTAATCACATGATGCGGTCATACAAATGCTTTCCACATATGAGTAAAATGTCATATAACTGGGCGAACAGCGTTATTATAAAGAACGATATAATCTTGAGCCTTATACATAATATAAGCTAATCAAATGCTACTTTCTTCATCCATTGATTATCAACCGCATCGGTGGTGTAATGGTTAACATGCTCGCCTTGAGAGCGGTAGATCGTGGGTTCGAGCCCCGATCGGGTCAAACTAAAGACTATAAAATTAATATATGTTTTGCTTATCCGCTAATAAGGGGAAAGATCAAAGACTGGTTGACTCGGAATCAGAATAATGTGTCCGAGTGGGGCGACATGTCTATCTGCGGTCTGTTGTGTTTCAGTGAGTTAACATTATAAAAATGTAACTAAGTGTGTTGGTCTAGTACAAAGCGGCCCTCATCATCATCATTTCATTGAAAATTAACTTGTTCTCGCCATGATATAGCTGTAAAATTGCTGAGTTGGCGTTAAGCAACAATCACTCACTCACTCACTCAATGTCGTCTTCATCATCATTTGGAAAAGTGCCAATCAACATTTTACATCAGTATAATCATATCAAACTTTAAAAATCACTGAAGTATTTTCCAATTTGAATTTGAAGACTATAATATCTGACTTTTAATAATTTACTTCAAGCTCCATCAATTACAAAATTCACTTACTCCTTCATTTCCTTATTATTTTTTTTTTTCAAAAAATATTTTTTCCATTTTAATAAGATTTATTTTTTGTCAAAAATGTCTTTAATGAAAATTAGTAAAAGCGTGTATGTACTTGTTCATTTTTAAGCAACCATGAACCTGAAGAGAGAACGAGTGGGTGATTTATTGTTGTTTTACGCCATGTGAACAATCTTTCAGCCATATCATGGCGAGAATAAGTTGGTTTTTGATGAAATGTTGATATAGTGTCTGTTCGGTTCTTCTTTACCTTCAGTTGTTTGTGGGAGGGTACATGTCTAATTTATGTTATTTGTGTTGATTGTAGCATAGTGATGTCCAACACATATTGTGTTGTGTGTTTTGTTCGATTGTTTGTCGTCTTGTGTACTCTACGTTACCAGTTTCTCTGGATTGTTCTTTTTTTATTGTCCTCCGGTATTCCCTAACGTTGATTTGTTCTAAATCAATACGTTGAATTGATTCTTATAGTGCTAAGTGTTTTGGTCTAATATAAAGTGAAAATCATCATCTCTTCCAAATGTAACTTGTTCTCGCCATGGTATAGCTGAAAAATTGATCATTTGGCAGTAAGCAAGAATAACTTACTCAGCTAACAGATGCCTAGACATATTTTGGGTTACGGTTTAGGGTTATGATGTTTAACGCCACTTTCAACAATATTTCAGTTATATCGTGGCGGTCAGTTTTATTGGTGGAGGAAAAAAACCACTGACCTGCTGCAAGAAACTGAAATCTTTACCACATAATGGTGTGCACCTCGCCATGAACGGGATTCGAACCCATTTTACCCGACTAAACCCATGGAATATTTTTTTGATCTGATACGAGGTGTTTTGAGGAATTTTTTCAGGAACTTTTATTCTTTATACCGTTATATTCATTTATGTGTTCTCATTGTCAAATATGTTAAATTTTTGATTGATTTAATTTGTTTAATATTTTTAGAATTTGCACGTTGGGAACGACCAACTTTATGTAGTTGGATTTATGACTACCAATGCAATCAGTGCCTATCACCACTAACGTTGTGGGTTCGAATCCCGCTCAGGCGAGGTGTACTCGATACAACCTTATGTGATAAAGTTTGTCAGTGACTTGTGGCAGTTCTGTGGTTTTATCCCGGGACTCCGGTTTCCTCCACCAACAAAATTGACCGCCACGATATAACTGAAATATTGTTGAAAGTGGCGTTTAACACCAGAATCAATAACTCATATAACTTTATGGAGGACTGTGTTTTCCCCTGAGCTTAGCATATTTTTTTACACGCGAAACTAAAATCTAATGATTGGCTTTAGAATAAGATAGGAGAATTTTGTTTATATTGTACTAAAAATTCTCGTTGAAAACTACAGGGTCGGATTATCTATTATTACATTTTAATTCAATTTACTTGTTTTCTATGATTTTCGACAACATAATTTTTTTTCTTGAATAAAGCATAGCCCCCATCCCCTCCTTCTTAAAAGTTGCATGGTCAATCCCTCAAGAATTACGTCTCCACCTGTCATTTATCTATTGCAATACGTCATTAGTCATTAAATGATGTTTAACCCAAAAAACAGCTACATTTTGTAAATGAAAAACAATTAGGATATCTGACGAGAGTAGTGTGCGCACGCACATCAGAAGTGTTAATTCATTAACCTTCATAGAGATGACATAAATAAAATAAAATGAAAAACCAAAAAAAATCCACACTGTCGTAATAATTCTAAAATCAAATATTAAAATCGTAGGAAGGAGCAAATTCGATACCTCTAACACACAAATACACGACCACTTATTTTCCTGGCTTGGTACAGGCACTTCGATTAAGAGTGGCTGGGTTATACTAGTTTTATGAGCCCAGACCTCCTCTCTTAGTGAAATTATGTTTTCCCCGTGTGAGTAAAATGTCAACCTTTATAACCGGGTGAAGAGCGTTATAAAGAGCGCTTTAACCTTTATACATTATAGTAATACATGTATATTCAATCTTCGTGACACACACGTTGTCATGTTATAGCATATTTGTTATATTACATATATATAATTGTAAGACATAATAGATTTGCATTTATTTAGCTGTTGTGTTGTATCTGCTCAGTAAGAGAGTTCCAAGTTCAGTATTTTAACGTAATTGTTTTTGTTCACAGTAAACTGTAAAAGCATTAATATTTGCAGTGTTTTTATTTTTGCTAGTCAGTGAGAAACCACGAAAATTTTTAATTTTATGCGATATGTAAAGCAAAACTGCTATGAAATAAATTCAATGAAGTATTCAATTACCTTAAAAAATTACACAGATACATGCATAACAATTATTATTATACTTCGTGTAAGTTTCTGTAGTGATATTTGGTACTGTAATATTTTAGCATATTACCTGGGTAATATTTTGGCATATTACCTGGACAATTAGACACTCAGTATAATAATGATATTAATGTGGTCTTAACCACATTATTATATAAATACAACAGTTACTTAAACTTTGTCGCGGAGTCCGTCCAAGTGTGTAAATGGCGGGTATCCTTTATAAAACACCATTTACAAGGGACTAACGTCGAAGTGAAGAGTCATCTGAAAAAAATATGGCATAGATTTACTAGTAGAAACGATGATATCTAATATAGGTCACACGACACGTTCCTAGAATAACCTTCATCAGGTACGTTCATAGTCGATAGATTAGAAAGCCAATATACAATATTGGTGTATTGACGGTAAATATAGAATTTATGTGGCGAGGCTTAGAAACGGGGGAAAGACGAGCTTTTAGCGAGTCTTTCCAACCGTTTCGTGCCGAGCCACATGAATTCTATATTTACCGTCAATACACCAATATTGTATTTATCCCGCAATAAAATTTGCACATTTTTTTTTTATTTAATTCAATAATTAAGAAAAACAACAGAAACCCCCATTGATACCTCAATAGTAGTTCTGGTAAGGGGCGTGTCTTAATACTTTATTAGGCTAATGTAATATTAGTTACACAGTGTACAATTGTCCTAATACGGAGAAATATCGGGTCAATAAAATTCATATGAATTTTATTGACACGATATTTTTCCGTATTAGGACAACGGGTCAATAAAATTCATATGAATTTTATTGACACGATATTTTTCCGTATTAGGACAATTGTACACTGTGACAGTGTAACGAATGTATCCTGATTTTGCAACCAAACCTCATATCTAATGTTTTCCATATTAGGACAAAGAATCTATCATGATTTTGAATCCATGTATCTCATCTTTCAGTTTCCCATGGGATATGGAATTTGTCATGGTTTTGTCTCCATATTTCACCTCTGACTCTATTTTTTTTCATATTATGACAATAAATTTATCTTGCTTTTGTATCCATATCATCAAATGTAATATTAAGTCATCGGTGTAAGGGAGATAATTCGAATTGACTTAATAAAATCAATATTAAGTCAACGGTGTAGGGGAGATAATTCGAATTGACTTAATAAAATATTGCACTGAAATTTATTAGGACAATATCAACCAATCGTATTGCGAGATTTAACCTAAAATCAAGATAAAAAGTGTTATTATGACAGGGGTGTGGCTTAATAGCTTTATTAGGCTAGTATGAAAAGTGTTATTATGACAGGGGTGTGGCTTAATAGCTTTATTAGGCTAGTGTGAAAAATGTTATTATGACAGGGGTGTAGCTTAATAGCTTTATTAGGCTAGTGTGAAAAGTGTTATTATGACAGGGGTGTGGCTTAATAGCATTATTAGGCTCGTGTGAAAAGCGTTATCATGACAGGTGTGTGGCTTAATAGCATTATTAGGTTAGTGTGAAAAGTATTATTATGACACTGTCATAATAAAGCAACAGTTTATTTCAACCCATTTATTATGGCAAAAAATAACCCAATTGCAGAATAAAATAATGTAATAGTCTGTGAGAGCAAGTAAACCTAAGGGCCTAAAGATGATAGTCAATATCAGCTAAGGTTACATGTCTGAGGGAGACGGACCTTATTATTAATAAATTGCATTATTTATAGAAACTGTAAATTGCAAACATCAACATATCTAACAAACCATGTCAAGTGACGAAACACTGACTCCTGTGTGTATTATACCCTCGGGGACTAATAGTCTACCAGCAGACATATCGACCCAATGATAGTTATCAAAACGCGGGTATGGGCCGTTTGACTTCAATAAATGTCCAGATAAAAATTCTTAAAAATTCAGTTTTCAAACCAACATTTTTTTTCTAGATGTATATTAATATACCAATAAAATCTTCACGGAGTGAGTACAAATAGTGTAAGAGCCCAACTATCAGTGCAAAATAACAGACATGTGCTTTCAATGTATATTTCATTGTTCCATATGACATATGACATTCAAATATTAAAAGGCTACTCATTAACTGACCATTAAGGGGACGGTAAATTGTTATTGATGTCCTTTAATATGTAAATGTTCTATGTCACAGGGTACAGTCTGTTATTTGTTCTCACTTCATCCAGAACATTTATAGAAGTCAAACGGACTATATCTATTATTTGTTTGTATTTTAAAGGAGGAATTCCTGATATTCATATTGAAGTATCGGGTTATGTTCTATACTTCAGTAGCATGAGAAGACAGTCTAACAAATCTCGTATCTTTATTCAGAATTTCCACCACTTTCTCCGAGTTGCATATTATATCAGTGCGCCATAGAAAGAAAATGTTGACACGTCTTTTGTGTTCAGTAAATTAAGATGAGAGGAGATTGTTCGTTTTGAGGTTTTCACAGTTTTCCGGTTGTCGACTGATTTTGTCTGTTTATATAATTATGAGTTTTGACTTTCCCTTTGTAAGATTGTTCGGAGTTCGGTAATTTTGTTATTACCCTTATTTGTTGATATTGACGGCATTGTTGACCAGTATTGTTTAAACTTTAATTGCATAATGTAAAATTGGAATTTTGAACATGATCAAACTCTCATAATGTGTTTGTTATATTTTTACAGGATATGGGTATGGATCATTTGCTGTGTTTATTATTTGTATGTGCTCATTATCAGGTGTATTAGTTATGCCCCTGTCGAAAAATCATAAGGGTTGTTACAGTGGGCTGATGGATTTGTTTTTGGGTTTGGCAGTGGGTTCGCTTGCTACAGATGCTATCTTACATCTATTACCAGCTGTAAGTATAATTACCATGTGGTTGTATCAATGTGTTGTTCTTATATAAGCGTAAGAGCAAAACCGAACGTGCAATCTCCAATGGACTATTTAGAGACACAGGTAACATTGGCCACATGACACAGAAGAAGACAAACAAAACGATAACCACAAACACAGAAATAAATGATGAGCAACACGGGCCCCACCAAAACAAACCGGGGTTAATTAATTTGCTCATGAAGGATGTGCATTTCCTGTTTCTTATAAAACACCCGTCAAGTCCGGTAATTAATATGATTGGAGGTGGTTGTCAACTTCTCAAATATATTGTTATATAGGTTTGGTTTATGGTGCTTAGCGCCACTTTCAACAATATTTCAGTTATATCGTGGCTGTCAGTTTTATTGGTGGAGGAAACCGGAGTACCAGGAGAAAACCACCGACCTGTCGCAAGTCACAGACAAACTTTTCACATAATGTTGTATCGAGTACACTTGAACGAGGTTCGAACTCACAACTTTAGTGGTGATAGGCACTTCTTGCAAAGGTAGCTGTAAATCCAACCACCATGCGATCACGACCATGACGACTCCAATATTGGAAACGTACATGTGCTGAAATAATCTATTAAGCAAACAAAAATAAACTTCCGTAGTTGACAGGTCAATGTTTCTTCTTTATTATATATTGCATTCAATTTATATACCGGTATTTTGGTCTTCAATGCGTATATCGAGTGCAACATCCATTATGGTCAGTTAGTTAGTTTAACAATTGCAATGGACCGCAGTGTCCGCCGTGTTCGTCTGGTAGTTGGATTTTATAACTACCTATGCAATCAGTGCCTATCACTACTGAAGTTGTCAGTTTGAATCATGCACAGGCGAGCTGTACTCGATACAACATTATGTGATAAAGTTTGTCAGTGACTTGTGGCAGGTCGGTGGTTTTCTCCGGATACTCTGGTTTCCTCCACCAATAAAACTGACCGCCACGATATAACTGAAATATTGTTGAAAGTGGCGTTAAATACCATAACCATTTGGTCTTTAATATGCATATCGAGTGCAACATCGGGTAGTTAGTTTAACAATTGGACCGCACTCAATAAACTGTGGATAAATTTGTATTTCTTTTTCCTTGATAGGTTAACAAATTAATCATAGAAATTAGATTTTTGTTAAACTTTTTAGGTATTATTTAATTTGCGCAACACATTAACATTTAATGACATTTAATATCGGGTAGTCTTTCCTTCACATACAGAAGTATGCTCTTAAAATAGGAATTACGCTGATAGGTCACTATGACTCATAGCACATGTCGTTTGATGTCAGTAGATCTCCAAATAAACTTAAAAAAACAACAAAAAGCTGGTTATAGTTGATGGTATCGCTATTGTGTCTTCTGGTGGCATTATGGACCATCTGATATTTAGATGATGGCTAAGGCCATCGACTCTCTTTTATATAACTACTCTTATTCCTATTATACATATGACAACGTCTGTGTCACGAATAGTAAATATATTATATAATAAGTTTAACAACAACATTGCTCACTCAGTTGAGAAGAGTTTGAAGATACCAAAGGGGTAATCAGAATCCGTATATCGAAGACCAGACAACATAATGGCCAAACGAAAAGTACAAAAGGACAAAACACGATCCACAAAGCATACATATAAATCTAAAGATCGCGTAACACGAACCCAACTAAAAACCTGGGGTGATCTCAGGTGCTCCGGAAGGGTATGCAGCTCCTGCTCCACTAGTGACCCCAGTCGTGTTAATTTAGTTACAAACCCGGTGATAAGTCATGAACGAGGAATGTTAGGGTTGGGATTTTAATCACACGTAGTAAACACGTGCATGACCGCATCATTTCACTAAGATTTCACTAAATTACGTTAATCCTGCTGCTTTTTGAAACGCCTGTGCAAAGCCAGTGGTCATTTAAATGTGTGTTAGGAGTGGCGATTTTGCATCTGCTTGTACGATTTTCCTATCATATTTTAGACGGTGTTGTATATTTTATTCATATTTATTACATTATCAAAGGTATATCAATGTTTTACCTAAGCTGGGTACGGAGACAAAAACTTCAAGACTTATATATTCATTACAAGACCAAGCTTTCATACAATAAAGGGTAAGGGTTAGGATTATGGTGCTTAACGCCACTTTCACCAATATTTCAGTTTTATTCTGCAATCAGTACATTTGCTGTACAAATATGCTATACGAATAAATTTTTGCTTTATTCGTACCAGACGAATAAACTTTTCGTACTATACGAATAAAGTTTTCAGCCTACGAATAAGCTTTCCTGGTACCCTGTAGCTATGTACAGCGGAGGGCGCAGACAAGTATGAAACTGGTACTAATGTAACGCGGACCACGAAGAAGACACCCTTGACAACATTTATTAAAGGCGAGGAATGACGCTTGTTTCTGTCCTTTTTGTTTAAATCTGATAAGTTTTCCGACTTTTTTGACATTTCAGGATAAACACAATATACGTACATTGTCGTTAAATATAAAATTCATTTGTACTCGTTGCAAAACAGGCCTGAAAAGCTCGCCGAAGGCTCGCTATTCTGCCTGTTTCTAAAGCTCGTACAAATAAATTTTATATTTACCGACAATGTACGTATATTGTATATATATCGTTGCTGCCAGTTTTATTGGTAGAGGAAACTGGAATACCCGGAGAAAACCACCGACCTGTCACAAGTCACTGGCAAACTTTATCACATAATGTTGTATCCAGTACACCTCGCCATGAACAAGGTTCGACCTCACAACTTTTGTTATGATAGGCACTGATTGCACATGTAGTTGTAAATCCAACTACCGTGCGATCACGAATACGCCGGCGCCGCATCCTATACTAGGTACTCGCGTCATGGATCATATTTAAAACTGACTAATCGGCGAGGAGCCTACCTAATCTTGATATATTAAAAATCAAGCATGCGCTGAGAACTGTTGTCGGGTTGGTCAATATGTTTTATTATATGACTTCAGATAATGTCTTCTCTGATTGGCTGACGTCCCTAGTAACGTTCTTTGATAAAACGTTATATTCAACGCGCAAAAAGTCACGAGAGGTGAACATAAGCCTATCCAGACACCTTAAAACAGAAATGGTGTTTCCCAATTATCTTAAAAGTAGTAGCCAATCATCATCGGGTTAAGCTTTGTCATCGACTAATCAGATGCGTTCTTACTAATTACTTTCGATACACAATTAAATTAATAATGGCAGACGTTGAGCAGACAGGGGTGTCTGGGGAACAAAGTCGGCGCTGTTTGGTGTTAATTCAAATTTGATTTAATGTCATATAATAAAACAGTTAATGACATTCAATTTCGGTGAATACAAGGATTGATCAACCCATGGAACATGATATTCAACTCGGATGCCTCGGTGAATATCATGTTCCATGGGTTGATCAATCCTTGTATTCACCTCATGGAAAGGGGTTGTACTAAACTACGAAACGAAATCGAAACGCAACGAACGAAACGAAACGAAAAGAAACGAAATATTACGAAACGCAACGAAATATACTAAAATGCGAAACGAAACGCAACGCAACGAAATTTACTATAATGCAAAACGAAATGAAATGAATACAACGAAACGAAACGAAATATACTTAAGTGCGAAACGCAATTGAACGAAACGGAATTTAGCGAAACGCGATGAAGTTTTCCCTATAATTATCATTCATCAGAAGCAAGGCAGTTCTCATTATTAATTAAAAACTCAGAATTCAATGTAATCTAATAGCTAATAGTTACAGTGACAATACTCTGCCTTTGAATTTCTCTGATAGGCATCGGTTACGGTTCCATCCTAATACCCGTAATTAACGGAGCAGCGAACATGTTTCAAGTACTAAATACATTATCTGGCGTCAAAAGATATTAAATATCTTAAGACACTGAGGATCATTTATTATGATGAAAACCCTGTCGCTTCACATGCAAACAAATAATGGGGTTTCCACAAACATGGGTATTGTCTATGTGGCCCCTGTCCAAAATAAGCGAGCATACATTTCATGGTGAATTTATCAGACCACGAAGTGCAATGTCATAATAATAAAAAATAGTTATTAGTAATAATAGTTTTTTAGAAACCTTTTGTTTGATCAATTGACCAAAAGGAGCTTCTGTGCTAGTACTGTAAAATTCAATGCTGATTTCACAAAAGGTACATCGTATTGATTTGATTGATTGATTTTGATTTTTGGTGTTTAACGCCACTTTCAGCAGTATTTCAGCTATTTCATGGCGACCAGTTTTAGTGGTGGAAGAAGCCGAAGTACCCGGAGAGAACCACCGACCATGGGCAAGCAGCTGGTAATCTTTATCACATGCGAATGCGAGTCGAGTGAACCCTTTTTTGTAATTTACAAAGCCGGGTGCGAACCCACGCCGTATTGGTGATAGGTTGTATGAGTTGTTAGATAATCCAACTACCTAACTCATTGAGCCACCCAGTCCCTGGAATATAGTTTAAAAATATTTTAAACTCTTGGAATTAGACCCTTTTGAAATATGTTACAAAAGAACCATTACATAGATTGAAACCAAACATGACAGAAATAGACCTTATACGGTCCTCATAACGTGTCCAACATGCATGTATTTATCAGCACCTTAGTTATCCCCAAGCAGCGAGGTTGCACAGGATGTATTGTATCTGGACTGTCCTCACTCCCTGCATACCAATACCAGTCATGTTGTGTGTCCATCCATAACATTAATTCTTGTGGATATCCTGGATGTTTCTCAACCAATCTTAATCAAATTTAGTAAACATATTCAGTATAATAGCAGCAAACCCTAGTCGAGTTTCAAGGTCATAGGCTAAAGGTTAAGATCACGAATACATATTTGATAAGTTTACAGCGTTGTGGACACAACATAGCTTTTTTTCCTTGAATTTCAATCGGACTTTGTTCCACTCTCTAAAAATATTTTTCATTGAGAGTGGAACAAACTAGTTGGTTTTCTACGTGTAGGTCAAATCACATTTACTCGGGGATAGGATTCCCCCTTTTTCGTGTAAAAAAAAATTTCCCCGTTTTTTTCTTTCTTTTTGGTATTTTTGTGATTAATTTGTGCTATATCATCAGAGAAATCTCACTATTTCATATCATCAGAGAAATCTCACTATATTAATATTGATTGTGGCAGAGGCTGGATAGTAAACTGGAGGAAATAGTGAGATTTCTCTGATGATATGAAATAGTGAGATTTCTCTGATGATATAGCACAAGTTAATCACAAAAATACCAAAAAGAAAGAAAAAAACGGGGAATTATTTTTTCACGAAAAAAGGGGGGATCATATCCCCGAGTACCTGTGGGTCAAATGTCCAATTCGTCGTCCTATTTTGCATTTCTTTAACAGCCATGTGAACACAACAAAGATTATTTTTTCAACGTCCGCAAGTTGGTTGCTTATTCCTGGCTCGTAAGTTATTCCTTATTCATTACTTATTCCTTATTCGCTATTCCTTATTTCATTCGATGGATTTCAATTAAACTTGAAGAATACATCAACAACTGAGAATGCAAGTAGGCTTTTAATTTTTTAATTCAGAGGTCAGGGACATGGCGACATTTTGTCTTTTCATATATAGCTAGCGGACACAACATAGCTTTTTTAATTGGTGTCGATCAAACTTGGTTAGAACATTAACCATTTAGAGAGCAAGAAGTTTATCGTATTTTTAATGTCATAGGTCAAAATGTCAAGTTCCCCGTTATATTTTTAATTTCTTTTACAGCCTTGTTGACACAACAAAGATTGTGTTTTTCAATGGATTTCAATCAATCTTGTAATTATTAATCGTTGAGATTGTATGAATGTTTATTTTCAATGTCAATGGTAAAATGTCAAGGTCAAAGTGACATTTTGCGGTCCTTATATAAACTTAAGTAGTCACATATATGTATATCGAATCAAGAGAGGTAATGAAAAACCGCGATTCTAATGATAATCAATCTCAAAATCCAGAGACAAGGACAAGGTCAAGATAGCAATGACAAAGACGAAATTCAACTCTCAAAAACTTGAAATTTACACAACAGAAACTAAAGAGTAATCAGCAACTCGGACTCTGCCAAATATGTGGAACTTAGACCAGATGCACCGGTTGGGTAAGTGTTCTCTGCTTTTCATGAAACACCCACCACGTTGCTCGTGTCATAGTCCGGTATGACGTTGCTCATGTCATAGTTCTGTAAGACGACAGAAAAAACTACGAGTTAATTAGGAAACTAATCAGTTCTGAATTGAAAAAAACAACTGCACCACAAAATGAACCTCTAAAATTTAACATTTATTCTTCGTAATTCGAAACCGACTAAACATTATAAAAAAAATGCGAATGTAAAATAACAACAAACGAAGTTTTTTTCTCTCGAGTTTTGAGAAGATATCGTTTCCGTAGAGATGTTCTTAAGATATTCTATTAAGATATCATCGTGACTCTTATTAACTGTGGTTTCATTTAATTTCGATAGGTACCAATTTTCCAACGACCTGTTTATTCTATTATTCTATAAAAGATGATCTGGTAGAATTCCACAAACCACGAAATTGAGTATCCACAACTTGCCATTTTTTTTCAGTTTACGAAAATCGATACCCACAAAAATAATTGAATCCATAGTAATCGGATTTACTATAATAAATGATGTGTTATTACGTACACTGTATGCGTATATCAAATATAAGTATATATGTACGTACTGAAATGTGCACGAATAATAAATTTGTTTCCACACTGATATGAAAACGTCTAGATCGATTGTGTGTCAGACGAATATGCATCTGATAATTTGCGAATCGAAAACGCTTTTAAATTTTGTGGTAAACTGATTCACTTTTACAACGAAAGGATTTCTTTTCTTTTTTATTGTGAAGATGGAAAACGTGGGGCTGTCAGTTGACTTTCATTGAACGCTGTGGAAGTCAAGCAGACCTCTCATTTACTTGATGTCTGCAGGTTTCGGTTGTTCCTCTGACAGTTCGATGGTTTCTTTCGGAAACCCCTTGACGATTTTCCACTTTCCTCCATCTTTAATACAGCCGGTTTTGTACATAGTGCATGTACATCGGCATCAGTAGTATCTGGGGCTACTCGACTGGATAGTATGTACTTGTCCAGGTAGGTATTCCCCGTTACAGAGCCTTTTAATGTTTGGGGCTGAATTTGTCCTCCGGTCCATGGTTCTTTCCCGCGTTTGCACTACACTTTAAATAATGTTCACATCACTGTAGGGATGATCATGGAGTGGCATGTAAGTATTTCCTGCACCCCCTTTTAAGCTGTTAGACCAGACGCATAGGCCCTTAGGTCCGACTCTGGAGATACTACAGAAACCCTGACAGGAATGCCTGGATATCCTTCTTACCTCATTTATTGAGGGTGCTCCTTATAGAAAGGAGGATTCTACCTGGCATAATGGTCGTTGATAAATTTGTATTTTGTTTGCTTTGACGAATGGTTCATAAATCTTAAACATTAAATTTTTGTCTTGAAGAATGGTTCATAGCTCTTCTTATACATGCATATCAGTATAAAATTCTGCTTAGACTTTTTCATCACTTCTCGTTCCATTCATGCTGTTCTTATTGGATTTTAGTATATTTTCGTTTCGTTTCACATTTTAGTATATTTCGTTTCGTTGCGCTTCGTTTCGCATTTTAGTATATTTCGTTTCGTTGCGTTTCGTTTCTCATTTTAGTATATTTCGTTGCGTTTCGTAATATTTCGTTTCGTTTCGTTTCCTTTCGTTCGTTGCGTTTCGATTTCGTTTCGTAGTTTAGTACAACTCCATGGAAAGTCATCAATTGTATATTAGCTGTCTTACATATGTTTTTTTTTAATTTTTTTTAAATTTTTTATTTATCAGGCTTTTGGTATTACCAGTCACGAAGAATTACATGGAGATACATTTATGGAAGAGTTCGTCGGATATGGATTGGCTGTTTTAGGCGGTAATTGTAGTATTAATTAG